>CAUJRU010002221.1:0-88298 GCA_963277665.1 Viscum album | reverse complement strand
ACTCTCCATAACATATAGTTCCCAGTTCAAGGTGTTTTAGGAAGTCCCCAAAAGCTACTTTCAGTTTCACTGGTTGGCCGATGGTTTTAGAAAAGTGAAATTACTACTATCCAACTCTACCGGCTAGTTAGTGACATATTATTGGGAGGTCAATGATTCTGGAAAAAGGAAACCATTAAAATGTTCCTTTATGTTCCTCTAAATCCCATGTTTTAGCAGAGAAACTTCCATAGTTGATGTATAAACTTAGTAACTGAAATAAACTTAAAATAATTTGTTAGGAACACAAAATGATGTTTGTGGTCATTAAAACACCAAGAGAGGGAGGGTTATAAAAATTATATGATTATTATCCTTTAAACCCCATCTATATTATTATACTATAGTTATTCATGTATTTACATGTAATATTACAATTTCTCACTCTTTGGTACTTAAAATGAACAAAAATTGTTTTCATGAAAAGCCACTCATATTTCATATTTTTCTGAAAAAACTTTTATCCATGTTCTTAAAATTTGATTATTGATGTTTTTACCAATACATGAAATGTTTTAAAAAGTTATTTTTCAGTACCTTTGATTTTATTTAAAAATGTTGTAAGGGAATACTTTTAAAAACAATTTTGACCAAGTCATTTTTGACTTTTTACAAAAGTGTGAAAAAATGTTAACTTTTCACATAAACAAGATAATTTTTTTCCCAATTTCATGAACATTCATTGTTTCGAAACATCCATTAAAACATTCCATGGTTATTTAAAAAATCATTTTCAATGTATTAAGGGAATTTGTAGTCAATTTTTTTGATTGTGAAGGATATTTTTCTCATTTTTTTCAAAGAATTTTTTGGTTGTCCATTTAAAAGTATTTCTCATCTATGTCAACATATTTTAAGGACATTTATACTTCACTGGTGATATGATATTATGATACAATCCACATTATTTATCTAGATGGATTATAATTATGATGATTTAGGTATGTTTCTTTGAAACCTATTTCTTTTCAATGAGTTAATTATGTTATGATGAAATATTTATGAAACTCGTTTCAATTCTAGGGGTTATGCTATGATGAAGTGATAGAATGTTTATGAAACATTTTTTTTCTAAGGGTTATGATATGATGAATTGATTAATGTTTTATGATCCTATAACACACATATGTGTGGTTTTATTTAATTAATTTATGGTCATATAATTATATATTCCTCCAATACATTGGATAAACAATGATATATCATGAGATAATATGGACTAGAATGGGGAGTGAACTCATTTCAGTAAGGGGCTCTCCCCGAAATGATAGTCATAGGAGTGAATTGTGACGAAGGAAATGATGGAACAATGTGCGAACCCAATTCACTATTATAGACTTGGAAATGATCCTAGATTAAGGAAATTATTCTCTATGATTTTGTGTATTCCAAAAATGTGTGTTTTATTCTTATGAACTGTTATCATGACTCATGATGGATTATTGATGATTATAAACTCTTTTGAAATATGTATTTTGTTATGAAAAAATATCTTTCCAATATTCATGATTAAATTTCCTTCACTGATTAAGTGCAACTCTCATATGTTATGATTAATTTATCATACTCTTATTCTTATCTTATGCTCACTAATGAGCATTGATTGACATATTTTATGTTTACCCTTACTTAACAATTGAGTTCACCATTTCTTATGTTTCCTTACCCGATATTATAAGGAAATGATTAATTAGGGTATATCTAAGAAATGTAATATATGAGAATAACTTTTTGAGAGATTTTGAATATTTTTCCTGAAATTAGATTATTATGCATCTACTCTCCAAAGACAACAACCTTTATTATTTGAAAAAATGTATTAATACGAGATATATTGAATATTCATCTAAAATCATGTAATATTTATACATAAAATGAATATATTACCACAAAAACCATATGTAAAAACACTTAAAATTGTATCCAATATTTCTCAAGTTCATAAGTAAATCCCAAAATTCAGGATGGCCCCTCTTCTAGAACTAAACATTCAAAAACAATTGTGTTATCACTGATGAAATCCCGATTTTAAATCCTAGTATTATATTAATAAATATAAATAGGATGTGGATCACTAAATAAATCATGTATTACCTTGAATTAATTCCATATATGGTTTTCCTTGATCTTTCTGTAACATGAAAATTTTATTATCACATACATTTTTTGATATGCATGATGTCTAAAAATTCCTGTCAGACAAAAAATTCTACCAATGTAATATTTTTTTTTCAAACCTACCATAATAAGGTTTATAGAGAAATTTTTTCCTAATGTATTGAAATATCAATTACCTTTTCAAAATATTCATCACTTGTTAATGGATATGGAAACACAACTTCTTCTATGTACCAATTGAATGAAATTTTCCACTTTGGGTATCAATGTTGTTGATGTAAAAAACTATGATGTCCAATAAATATTACCTACAAGTGATCATTTAATATAATTATGTTCCTTATCCACATATATGTAAAATAAAACCTTCCTTTAATAATGTATATTGAAAACAATTCCATATATAGGAATGATATTTATCATTCCAAAATTTCAATTAAAAGATGATATCAAATATTAAATTAATTTTTCATAGGAATATTAATATATACTATACTTATTAATCCAATTTTAATTTTCTTTTGATATCATAATTTTACTTATATATATATATATTACATATTAGTAAATTTAAATTTAAATTTAAATCTCAAAACATAACTTTTAATTTTCACATTTATTTTAATTTTATTATCATTTTAATTTATAATTTAAATAAAAATTTTGAATTCAAATTTAAATTTCACCTCCAATATTTTTTTTTTATTTTTAGTTTTCAATTAAAAATTTGAATAAAATATTAAATTTAGATTTCTGTAAATATTTATAAATTTTTATTAATATATATATATATATAAATATAAATTAACAATTATATATATAAACACACACACAAACATACATCCATATAAAATCCATTTTAAATTTAATCTTAAAATTTAATATTCACCCTTTTCCCATCATTATCTTGGGGGGGAATTGTCAGTTAAAATTGATTAAGAACACCAGTTTCAATCAGCCAATTGAGAAAATATATCTTAAGTTAAAATAAAAATTGATCTATGATTATTTTAGAATATATATAAACTAAATTTTTTGGTTTTAATCGGTTAATAAGATATGGGAAATAAATTACATGATAAAACGTGGGTTATAAATAAAGGTAAAACCCTACACTTTCTTAACCGAGTATCTAAAATAATGTAAATATCAAGATGATAAAGAGAAGAGAGGGAATATTATTGAAAAGAATAATTAATTCAATATTAAAATATAGGGAATAATTAGATTAACAACCATTATATCAACATGGAAAAGTTTTAAAATAATTTTATAATGTATGGGGAAACATTCCATGTTTTGAACCAGATGAAATTTCCAATGGAATTTTATTTTTTTCTATTGGTGGATGTGCCATTTTGGAATATGGGATTTCGAGTCAGGTTCTAGGGGGTTGAATGACCATAAGTGATGTTTTAGGAAGTGGGTTACGATTTATTAGAAGCCTTAAAGGTTCAAGAAAACACTAGAGGAATAAAGGACAACCTAGGATACTAAAAACTACTACAGATTGTTATGGACATTGTGAAATCATTTCATGATGTGAATGGGTTTCACTGGGTGCAGCCAAAAAGTATTTAGGATGTTAAATCTAGGGGTTTAACCTGAATAATTCACTACATGAATATGATCCACATCATGAATTGTGTGTGTTTGATTGTTTCAAATGTTATTAGGGTCTTGACGCCTTATTTTTTTTCATTAGAAAAAATAGGGTTCATAAGAGGTCTTGACAGTGGATTTTCTCCCTCTCCTAGGGTTTTATGGATGTCCTACATCCAATATCTGATTAAATCTTCATCTATCATGATGGATAGACTTCAGTAATCTATTAATTCCTATAAATTATTAAATTATTAATCTTCCAAAAAGGAATTCGAAATCGATGAGATATATTTTTCTTTTTTTATATGGAGTTTTGGGATTCTTCTATTATCTCTCAATTCGACTCTAGTTAAAGGTCAATAATGATGAGTGGAACTCAATTGGTATAAGGTCAGTTGTCCATATTTGTTTCTTTAATGAATTTCTCATTTATATATTACCCCGTTGTGATTCATGGTTATTCTTCTATTAGACTCCTCTTCAATGTCAAATTAAATATGTAGAATCAATACTTTAATTAAATAATCCTTGAGCATTGAATTTAACCATTGGAGGTTTTCACCTCAACCCAAGTCACAGAATTTAGGTTGCATTTATTTTATGATCTTGAAATATGCTTCATCTAAGCGATTAAAACATTCTCTCTAGTTTATGTTCAAAATTCCAATAATTATAATTCTAGGAAAACATTTATCAAAATTTGAGGTGTGATGATTAATTTTCCATATAAGGGATGATTAAATTGAATTTTACAGTTTGTACATGGTATCCCACATGACCCATTTTATAGTATAACCACCATGGAGTTAAACTGCCTTCTTAAATAAAATGGGGCATCCAAGTAGGAATATTTGAATAATGAATGGCATAGACCTTCCCATAACATTGTTGATTTTCTTATAAATGAATCATCCAAAATGTTATGATTGAATTATTATGTGGAATGATTTAGTTCTCGATGTCCCTTGTACATTATGATAATTGGGAATGGTGTTCCTTATAAATCATGACACTTGGTCATGGAATCCCATATACATTAGGATACCCAAGCATGGAATACCTTATAAATAATGATACTCGGGAATGGAATACATTATACATCATGATACTCAGGCATGAAATCCCATATACATTATGATAATTAGGAATGGTATATAAAACCTAGAATTTTACATATAACATTACAGGATTTTAAGGGTAATTATAGATCAGAGTAAAAGCCAAGGAATGTAACGTCTAGTATCTTAGAAGGCTTGGTACATAAAATATAAAACATGGAGCTAAATAAAAAATTTCATTATTTAATCACCAAATTTAGATTCTAACTTCTATTGTGATCAAACATCTTCATAAGGTACCTTGGGGAACACATGAACAAGGGGATGTGCTAAATAGCTCAGTAAGGGAATGACCATGAGGACAAAGCATCAACACATGGGATAGAAGACATGACATGATGATATAAAAAGGAATGAAACATATAGGATCATAAAATATAAAAATATAAACATATAAACATGGAGTCATAGTAATATTAAAGAAACATAAAACATTTCATTAGGATGAGTCAAGGCTATCCACCAAGACTGTTTCACATGGTATCACAAGTTGAGCCTAATTGCCAAGACTGTCACACATGGTAAAACATGCCAAGGCTAACCGTCAAGACCATCACACATAACATCTCATGAGATCCAACTTTACCCATTTAATTAGAGCACAATCAAGTCACACCCATATTAAGTTTTCATGAATATGTTTTCTACATAAAAAATCATACATAATCAATCTTACATAAACATAAGGGTTACCCATGGAAATAATTGTGTACCATAATCATGTCATAAATCATAAGAAATGATCATATCATAAAAGTGTAAATCAAATAAAGGAACAAATATTTACATGGAAATTCATAAGGGAAAATATTCATGTATCATGGTAAGTGATGTCAAGTAGAAGTTACAACATGTAAGAAAAGTGTTTAAGAAATTTTAGCATTAAAACATTTTTATGCGGTTTTATGGAAAATATTATAGAGCCTTTAAAACAGAAAATGGAAAAATATTTTATATAAAACCATAAGTAAACCAATAAGGACTTAATAATAAAAATACAGATTTAATAAAGAAAATTTTGGCTTAAAACAGAATATATAGTGCACTTGAAATCCGGTAAGAATTCGGGAAGTTCCCTCAAAACATGTTTGCTTATCAAAAATAATTGAGGAGGGAATCACATAAATATAGTTATATCTTTGAATGAAAACATTAAAGGATATTGATAAATGAATTTAGTAAATTTATACAAAATTTACAATTTTATAATTTAAAATATAATATAACTTCATTTTGGTAAAATAATGATTAGGCAACCCGAAGGAACAAAGGAGGTTCGGGTGGATTCTCATACCGATTATCGGCATGGTATCAGGTGTACTTAAGAGAGATTAATGAGAGATAAATGGGTTTATCATCACTTAAAATCATCTATTTAGTATCTGTGAGGTTATAAATTATACCCCATCAATAGGGTTTATAAATAAAATGAAAAAACATAGAGGATATTCTTGAATAAAAGTGAACTTGAGAGGATCCCTTACCTTAAGTCTGATGATGTTCTACGCTTGATATTAATGACTTGAATAATAAAATTATGTTCATTAATTAATAATTCCATAACCTATTATATATTTAATATATTTAGTATAGACTTTTTAATTTAATTCATGACCTTTTTGATGGGTTAAGTGCTTTAATTTCATTGTTTGGGTTCGTTTTTTTCTTTGTCTTTATGATCAGTATACTAAATTTCATGAATGGAGATTCCTGAAAAATGGGGATGGTTATACATAATTGGAGTTATATTTTATAATTTATCATCCATAAGGCTAAATGGTTGAAAATTTAATTTGGTTACTTGGATTTAAGTTGAATCATTATATAAAACATTAACAATAGAAACATGGATTAATTTGGAGATTTTGCTCATAATTAATTTGTTTTGCATTATTATTTAACATCATCTGTGAAAACGAATTATAGATTATTACATAATGTAAAAAATATATTTATTATTCTGGTTCAATGATAAAATGGGTTCATTACCCGAATTGAATATGGTAAAGGAAATTGATAACCCATCGTCCTTGAAAGTGATAAATTAACACATCTCGGACGTTGTTTTCGTTTCTTTCGTGTACAAGAAGGGGAATGGAGGGATGATAATAACTTATTACATTATCATAAAAAAATTATAGTACATGTAAGGTAATGGATTTTTCATAACATTTGGATGAGGATAGGTTTGGATAGAAAAGAAAACCAATGAACTTGAAAAGAGAGTAAAAGAATTGAAAAGAGGAATTTACCACTTGAATCAATCTTTCTTGAGAGCCTCTTATGGGTAGAGAATCTGGTATTTTGAAGAGAATAAGGGATGTGGGACTTGTGGGATTATCTTATGGAGATATTTGGTAAGAATTTTGGAATTTAACAAGGCTTGAGATAAGTGAAAAGAATAGGGGAGTGTGGGTTGTTTTTATAACGGTGGGGAGGTGGGTTTTCTTAATATTTTAATTATTAGTTTATTGTTTCTCCATGAGAAAAGAAATAGTGATTATCTTATGACCAAGAATAGTAATAAGTGCATGTGATTTCTAGATTGGGGTGCTTACACCATTCATGTTGTTAGGAAGAGTAGATTTAAATTATAATGCATTCAAATAGTAAATAAATGTATTTTACTATTCACAAAATTCATGTATTTCAGAAAATTTCACAAATTCACCCTAACAATTATTAAACATATAGATTTCAAATATGAACTCCATTTTTCAAAAATTATTTTATAAATTTTATTAATTTAATTTTCAGTTAAAATCATAATTTAATTGAGAAATACAAATTTTAAAACTATAACTGATTTTATAATGTTATTAAAAATTACATAACATTTTATAAAATTATGATTAAACCATAAGCTATAAATTTTTAATTTATTAACACCTTTTAGGAATATAAATCTTTTTTAAAAATTAATTAATTAGTTCTAATTAATTATTTATGACTTAAAAAAATATGAATACTTTTACTATGACCATAATATCCATTATAAGATTCCAAAATTTTCTTTATACATTCATGGGAGAGATTAAAATTATTTTGGACTATTTACTCTCGATAAAGGTCATATTAAAATTCATAAGGGTAACATTACTATTGATAAGGGTCATTTTATTTTCACAAAAAATTAGGTTTTCCTTATCAGACTCCAAACATCTTACTGATTGCAACTATGTATGTCATATTTTCAACATTCCAAACATTGGAGTGTAAAATTTATGTTTAAATGTCACATAGTTCATAGTAGTTCATTATGTAGTGATTTTATGTGATTATATGACATTATTTTAATAAAGGAATTTAATTTGATAAAACATTGTTTCGTTACCTTTTTCCCCCCTTATGAAATTTCTCCCTCAAAATTTCATTTTACATTCTAAGAAATAAACATGTGTGAGTACTTTTCCTTAATTGCCTCCACAAATCCTCATGTTTCTTCATTGTAATTATCGTTCCACCACTTTACTTTTACTAGGTGAGTAGTCTAGTTACATAGAAATTTATCTCTATGATCCATGATCTTCACTGGATGCCTCTTGTAATAAACACCATTCTCCAAATGTACCACCCCTGAAGAGAGTGCATATGAAGGATCTGATATGTACTTATTTAAGAGGGATAAAAGGAAGGCAACGTGTACATTGGCCATGGTAGGTTGAATTTCTAGACGATAGGCCAAATCCATGATAAGATCAATAATCTTGAAGGGGCCAATGTAACTGGGACTTAACATTCCATTCTTCCAAAACCTCATGATCTTCTTCCATGGAGATACACAATGAAATACCATGTCTCTATCTTTGAAATCAAGGTCTCATCAATGGTTATCTTCATTAATCCATTGCCGATTTTGGTCTACCATGATGTGATACTAAAGGGGTTTCACCTTCACAACCATTTATTTGACCATTTCAAGTATAATAGTTTATTCTCACCAACTTTATCCCAACACGCTGATGTTCTGCACATTTTATTATAAAGGACATTGTGTGGTGTCATTCAGATTCTCAAGTGGAAACTGTTGTTGAAGTAGAAATCAACCAGTGGAAGATGATGGTCCAATCCTCCATTGAAGTCCATAGAACACACTATAATCTTATCTTCTAGTGTATTAATAGTTTGATCAGATTGTCCATTAGTTTGAGGATGATAGGATGTACTAATGTTCTGTTTAGTTCTTAGAGCATGTTAGAAACTTTTCTAGGAATGTTGAAATGAATCTAAGATCTAAATCGGATACAATAGATAGTAGTAATCAATGTAGAATTACCACCACTTCGATATATATCTGTGAAAGTTGATCAAATGGGAATTCCACATGAATTGTGATAAAGAGAGATATCTTTTTAAGATAATCCAGAATGATCCACATATAAGTTTTACATTAGATGTCCTTGGTAGTCCAGTGAAAAATTCCATGGTGATGTTCTCCAACTTACATATAGGTATGGGTAGTGGTTGAATCATCCCTTTAGACTTCTGCATTTTTTCCTTCACTTATTGACATTCCAGGCACTTTGATGTATATTCAACTATCTCTTTCTTAATATTTTCCCACCAAAAGTTCTCTTGGATATCTCAATACATCTTTGTGCTCCCTTGGTGAATAGAGATTTTTGAACTATGTGCATCATTCAAAAGCTCATTCTTTATCACCGGATTGTATGGTACAAATAATAATGAATCAAATATTACAACCCCTTCCTCATCAATCATGAACTCTGAGGATTTCCCATTTTAAATGGCTTCCACCCTTTTCTGAATTTCCACATCTTTTCTTTAAGAATTCATTATTTTCTCCTCAAGGGATATATGAAAATCATTTGAGAAAGGATTTATGATGTTCCTCCATTAATTATTCCCATTTCCATGATTATAAAATCTAATAAGATTGCATCCGTTTTAATTCTCATCATTGATAAAGATGCATGATCTTGTATACTTAGATCATCCGTCACTATTTTTTCCTTATGGGGATAGTAGTGGATTGAGTAGTTATAATCCTTGATGAGCTCTATTTATCATAACTACCGCATATTAAACTCTTTTTTGTGAATATATACTTGATACTCTTGTAGTCAGTATATTTGTCACACTTATCCCTATAATGATAATTCCACCATATTTTTAACACAAAGATCACAACCACCAACTCTGGATCACGCGTAGGATTGTTTTCCTAAGGTATTTTCTGCTTCCTTGAGGCATATTCTATCGCTTTATCATTTTACATCAAGAAACAACCTAGGCCTTTCTTTTTAGCATCACAGTACACCATAAAGAGTTCTCCACTTGAATGGAGTGTGAGTACTGGAACATGGATACACCCTTTTGTCAACTCCTTAAAGCAACCTTCACATTATTGAGTCGAGAAAAAATTAATCCCTTTTGTGTCATCTTTTTCATTGGGTTGACAGTCAAGATAATTTCTTCAAAAATTGTCAATAATACCCAGGTAGACCCAGAAAGCTACGGATCTCTATTACAGATGTTGGCTCGGGCCACTCTTTAATTGCATTTGTCTTGGAAGGGTCAACATATATCACTTTGACAGTGATAACATGTCCCAAGGATGATAATTCCTCCATCAAAAACATAAATTAACTGTACTTATCATAAAAATTCTCCCTTTTCAATGTCTTTAACACAATATAAAAATTCTCCTCATGTTCCTCCTTTCTCGTGGAAAATATCAGAATATCACCAATAAAGACTACCAAAAATTTATCGATGGAATATCTAAAGATTATATTCATTAAATCCATGAAAATTTTTGGGTAGTTAGTGAGTCTGATTAGAATCACTATGAGCTCATAGTGTCAATACCACATTCTAATGGATGTCTTGGGAATATCTTCCTTCCTCCCCATTAATTGGTGATATCCGGACCGAAGGTCCATCTTAAAAAAATAACTGGCCCCACGAAGATGATAGATCAAGTCATCTATCCATAGTTTGGGATACTTGTTCTTTATTGTGATTTTATTGAGCTCACAATAATCAATATAGAGGTGCATTGATCCATACTTCTTCTTAACAATGAGGACTAGCGCACACCATGGTGAAGCACTCAGGCATATAAAACCCTTCTCTAGATTCTCCTATAAATGCTTTTCAGCTCTTATAGATCTACGGTGGCCATTCTATAAGGTGTCTTTGATATAAGTAGAGATCCAAGAATATGTTCAATTGAGAACTCATCATCTTAATTAGGAGGAAGTCCATGCATCTCTTTGGGGAATACATTAGTGTAATCCCTCATGATGGGAATATTTTCGAGAAATATTCTCTCCTTTGTCTCAATGATTTGAGATTGAAATTATTTCTCATAAGGAATTAATATCCAAACATGATACAATGCTTTTAAAGAAGATTTATCTTCATCCTTAAACTTTTATTTAATTGGAGGATGATTCAAGATGTGAAGATTCATCTCCTTTTCCCTAAAGTTGATGTTGGACTTGTAAAAAGTTATCCAATCCAAGACCAAGATAACCTCTAACTCCACTAAAGGAAGTAATACATTATTCTTTGGGAGGTTCATTTCAAATAAATTAACTGGGGAGGAGTTATAAACCATTGATACAACAACATCCCCATTCTCTATTCTCACATATATCTTATCCTCCATATCTTGATGGGGTTTTTGAATAGTTCTACTAAACATGCATGATATGAAAGAATGCATAGAACTAGAATCAAACAGTACATTCGCTATTCTTGAATAAATAACTTGCATACCTGTCACCACATTGTTCATTTTATCCACGTCATTAGTAGTGATATCATAAGCCCATCCTTGTTCCCTTGGAGGTTTTGGTTGATTGCCTCCAACAACCCTTGGCATAGGGAAATTGTTCACACAATACCCGTGCTCCTTGTAGTTGTAACACTGCTCTATAGGATGAGATTTTATCTGAAACCTCCTTTCTTCTTCCACATTAGCAGGATTCTTCATATCCCGTCAGAAATTTTTATCCACATGTCCCAACATTCTACATTTGAAGAAATTCTTTTTTCTCTTTAGACAGTTCCCAAGATGCTTCTTCCAACAATTTGTACACATGGGATAATCAAGTTTCTTTCTATAAAGTAATTTATTTGTATAACTTCCCACATTAGATTCCATTTTCCTATTTTCTCCATTGGTCCCCCGATGTCACTGAGAGTCTCCAATCTCTATTACAGCCTTAAAGGAAAAACAGAGAATCTTCTCATAGCTTTCAAAGTCTCAAATCTCTAACAAATTTCGTAGACTTGACTTCAGTCCACTAAAGAAGTGATTCACATTGATTTCAATGTTCATGACATAGCTATAGTCATACCTTGAAAGACTTGTAAATTTTTATTTATACGCCCAGATTGAATCATATTCCATCTTTTTTAGTCTGAGGAACTCTCTTTCCATCATGATATAGAGGGTTTGGGAAAAATATTTATTGAAAAATATCCTCTTGAATTCCTCCCAATCAATGGAATCAATTTACTCTTAGGGCTTCATATTCTTGCTCAGTTTCCACCACTGATCTTCTTACCCATCAAAATAATATACCACTAGTATGATTGTCTCTTCTTCTAAGTATTTGAGGACAGAGAATAAGTTTTCAATGGATATAATCCACTATTCCATGAGGTGGGGATTAGAAGATCCACTAAACATGGGTGGCCTTTTCTGCATGAAGGATTTAGTAGAAAATTTCTCTTTCCATGGATGAGGAGGATGTTCCACATAATTTAAATTATTATTCATAACTTTATCTAGCTGAGCATGTTCTGTCACGACATTTTGAGAACCCATTCCTATCATATCAATCATATCATTAGGGTAGTCTTCACATTCCCTATCACATTGATTATTGGAACTTTTTCTTATATTTCCCTCCATTAACTAATAAAAAGAATGTGAAATTAGATGTCTTGAATACTAATCTATTAAGCATAAAAAATTAACTTTGAACATAAGAGGATAAAATTGTAAAGGAGAAGTATATCCTAATAGAGATTCCATAGGTTTAAATCTCGGTTATCATTGATATATTTCTTAGCTTATATTTTTATGGGAAATTTTTTTATTCCCTTAATAATGGTTTTTAATAATCTTATTAATTTAACAAAGAATATCCTCTAGGAGTGTCAAACCAAGAGTGCATAAAGGCCCGTTTTCATGCCCCCATTCCCATATGAGTCTCGATCAATGTAGTTTTTTTGGTTTTACACCTAGATACATCTGTTCTAGAGCCAACTCTACTTGCTTGTATCCAGACATGGATGATTTTTCTCTATAAACCACTTACTCTATACTTACCAAAATTTAGTGGTGTTTTCTTAAACTTAGTATCATACCTAAGGCTCTTACTAAAGTTCATTAAGCCTAATATCCAAAATCTCTAGACCATCCTCAGATACCAACTATAGTGACCCAAGACTTTTACATATAACATTATATGATTTTAAGAGTAATTATACATCAGAGTACAAGACAATCATCATAAAGTCTATTGTCTTGGAAGACTAGGAACAGAAAATCAAAAACATGGAACTAAATAAAAAATTTCTTTATTTAATCATTAATTTGATATTCTAACCTCCATTGTTATAAAATATATACAAAGGTTACCCCAAGGAACACATACACAAAGGGATGATCTAAATAGCCCAGTAAGGTTATAACCATAAGAACAAAGCATTAGCACATGGGATAGAAGACATGACAAGATTATATGAAAAGGCATGTAACATATGGAATCATAACATATAAACACAGAATCATATAAACAAGTATTTTTAGTAATGTGGAAGAAACATAAAAAATTTATTTATCATGAGTTAAGGCTAACTACCAAGACCATTTCACATGGTAGCACAAGCTAAAGATAACCTCTAAAACCACTGCATATGGTAGAACAAGTCAAGTATAACCACCAAGACCGTCGAACATAACGTCTCATGAGACTAAAATTCACCAAATTCATTGGATAACTATCGGGGTACACCAATATTAACATTTCATGAATAATTTTTCCACATAAATAATCATACATAATCAATCTTACATAAACATAAGGGTTACCCATGGAAAGAATTGGGTACCACAATCATGTGATAATGCATAAAAAATGGGCGTATCATAAAAGATTCCATGAATAAAAAGAAATAAAATATACATAGACATTAATAATGGGAAAATAGTCATGTATCATGTTATGTTATGTAAATTATAAGTTATAACATTTTTGAAAAGTATTAAATAAATTTTGGCATTAATTTTTTTTGCGGTTTTAAGGAAAATATTATAGAGCCTTCAAAATAGATAAGGGAAAAATCCATAATATTAGACCCAAAGTGAAAAAAGAAAATTTTCATAATAGAAATAATTATTTTATAATAAAAATGGTGGCTTAAAATAGAAGATATAGTTCAGTTCAAATCAGGTAAGAATTCAGGAAGTTCCCTCAAAACAGGTTTTCTTATCGGGAAGTATTGAGGAGGGAATCACATAAAAACATGTATATCCCCAAAATATAATGATGAAAGGGTCTTGATAAAATAATTTGGTACATGTAAACACCATTTAGAATATTAAAATTTAAAATATAAGATAAATTCATTTTGGTAAAATAATGATAAAGCAACCCGAAGGAACAAAGGAGGTTTGAGTAGAATCCCATACTGATTATCAGCATGGTATCAGGTGTACTTAAGAGAGATTAATGAGAGATAAATGGGTTTCTCATCACATAAAAATAATGATGTCAGTATGGGGGAGGGGCTTAGTCATACTCCATAATTAGGGATTACACATCAAAGGGGATAACATAGAGTACATTCTAGAATAAAAGTCAAATTGAGAGGATCCCTTACCTTAAGTCTGATGGTGTTCTTCTCTTGATATTAATGGAATGAATAATAAAATTAGTTCCATTAATTAATAACTACAGAACCTATTCTATATGTAAAATATTTAGTATAACCTTAATCACTTCATTCATGACCTTTTTGATGGGTTAATTGGTTCAATTTCATTGTTTTGGTCCGTTTGTTTTCTTTGTCTTTACGATCAGTTTACCTATTTTCATGAAAGAAGGTTTTTGTAAAATGGGGTTAGTTTTCTAGAATTGGTTATATATTTTATTATTGAAAATACATAAGGTTACATGGTCTTAAATTTATTTTGGTTATTTGGAGTTAAGTTGACTCATTTTATAAAACATTAATGATAAACACTTGGATTAATTTGGAGATTTTTCTCATAATTATCTTGTTTTGTATTATTATATTACATCATGTGTAAAAAATGATTATAGAAAATAACATAAGATAAAATAAATATTCAATATTCAGGTTAAACCATAAAAATGGTTTCATAACCAGAATTTAATATGATAAATGAAATTGATAACCCATCATCATTGAATGGGATAAATTAACACATCTCTGACGATGTTTTCATTTATTTCGTATAAAATAAGGGGAAAGGAGAGATGATAATATCTTATTCCATTATCATGAAAATTTCAGTTCATATAAGGTATTTTAATTTTCATAAAATTTGGATGATGAGAGGTAAGGATAGAAAATTAATCAAATGACATTGAAATGTGAGTGAAATAATTGAAAAGAGGAATTTACCTCTTGAATCAATCTTCCTTGAGAACCTATTAAGGGGAGAGGATTTGGTCTTTTGAAGAGAATAAGGGATTTTGGAAGTGGGGGGAGAATATTGGGGAGAGATTATCATAGAATTTTGGTAAGGAAAAAGGATTTATAAAAGTGAAGAGAAGAGGGGAGTGTGGGTGGGTTTTATAGTGGAGTGGAGGAGGGTTTTCTTAATATTTCAATCATTAGATTATTATTTTTCCATGAGAGAAGAAATTGTGATGATTTAATGACCAAGAATAATAATAAGTGAATTGGATTCCTATATTTGGGTTCTTAAATCACTCATAATGTTTGGAATATTGGATTTAAATTACAATATATTTATATGGTAAATTAATGTATTTTACTAATCAGAAAAAATTCAAGTATTTAAAAAAACTCCAAAAATTTACCCTAACCATTTTTTTATGTGTAAAATTAAAAAATTAACTCCATTTTTCAAAAATAATTTTCTAAATATGAATAATTTAATTTTCAATTAAAATCACAATTTACGTGAAAAATAGAAATTTTAAAAATATAACTGATTTAATTTTTCATTTAAAAATTACATAAGATATTATAAATTATCTTCAAAAAAGAAGACACAAAACTGTTTATTTTTGAAAACATTTTAGGAAAATAAATTTTCTTTTAAATTAATTAATTAATTTTAATTAATTATTTATGACTAACAAAAATACCAATACTTTTACTATGATCATATTATCAATTATAAGATTTATAAATTTTATTTATACAGTCATGGGTGAGGTTACTATAATTTTGGTAGACTTACTATTCATAAGGTTCATATTACTATTCACAAGGGTAATATTACTATTCACAAGGGTTAGTTATTATTCACCAAAAATTATGTTTGTATTATAGGACCCCAAACATTTTACTGATTGCCACCGTGTATTTCATATTTTCAAAATTCAAAACATAGGAGTGTCAAAGTTATGGTTAAAGGTCACAGAGTACTTATTAGTTAATTGTGTCATTATTTCATCTTATTATATGAAATAATTTTAAGAGAGGAATTTAAATTGATTAAACATTGGGTTATTACACATGGAATACCATATATATTATGATACTTAAGAATGGTGTCCCTTATACATCATGATACTTAGTCATGTATTCCCTTATATGTTATGATAATCATTCATGGTGTCCCTTTGACGTCATGATAATCAGGCATAACACCCCTTATAGATAATGATAATCTGGCATGGAATCCCGTATACACTGTGATACTCAGGCATGGTGTCCCTTATACATTGTGATACTCAGGCATGGAATCCCTTATATATTGTGATTCTTGGTCATGGATTCCCTTAGACATTGAAATAATCAGGCATGATGTCCCTTATATATTGTGATATGAAGGCATGGTGTCCCTTATACATTGTGATACTCAGGCATGGAATCCCTTATATATTTTGATTCTTGGTCATGGATTCCCTTAGACATTGAAATAATCAGGCATGATGTCCCTTATATATTGTGATATGAAGGCATGGTGTCCCATCATACATCCTTATGAGATTATTGTGATTTTTCATGGATTCCTATGTTAAGATTCGAGTCCTGAATTGCACTACGTATTTGTATATATGGATATAAACATTCCTACAGATATAGACCATATATATCTATACATATCTATTTATATTTAAATATATATGTACTTGGTTCCATTAGTTTAGAGATACTACGGCTTCAGTTGAAGTAGCTATTATCATCTAGGAATACCACGAAGATCCTGAGTGTGACATGGTTTATTCATATTACTTCGTTACTACTTTACTTATCATACCTGTGAACTGTTGTTATGTCCATAAACTGGTTAGACGTAGACATCATTAGTGGTGGACTATTAATTATATCTCACACCCTATTCAGGCCTCCATTGCACTGGGGTACCTGAAAATAACATCTTTTTTTGGATCAGTTTCTGGATTCAGATTTCTTGTGGATATTATTGGATATGGGGGTTAGGAGCTAAGTAATGAGCATAATATCAAGATTCTCATTGAGTTATCCCTTTATTATTTTTTTCACTTCTATTATACATGTACTATACTTAATTTTACTACCTGCTGTATGTTTACTTTTTAGATTATGTAGACTCATATAGACATATATGCATTGTTATATATTTGGCATTGTCCATTTTATTAGTTATTGTTATCTTCCCCCATTCTATATTTTATTTATACTATTTCCACTATTGATTGTTTCATTATCTCTTCTACCATTGTTATACTATGATCATGGTGGTATAGTCTCCCCATCTTATCAACATTGGACTATTGCTACTAGTTGGAAGCTTGTAGCATACTGGGAGGTATGCTTGAGGCCGTGTGACCGACCAAATCGGGGCACCGTTGTAGAGGATCATTGGATGGGTCATTACAAATTAGTATTTGAGGAGGTTATTTTTCTTTTTTATTTCTATTTGGGGATCTTAGATAAGAGAGAAAAAATGATTCAATGCTTGTAAAATAATAATGATTGTTAGTGATCAACCCATTCATGGGAAAAGGACCGAGTGTCTAGGGATGGGATAGTGTTTTTATTGTCCATTATTTCATTTGATTATTATTTCACCTTAATTGACTAGTGTAATTTTTAAACATTTTAATTTATGTTATTATTGTATTTTACCCTTGTCCCAATACTGAAAGGAATTATTGTTACATGATTCATTATAGGATCATATAGATTCAAATACCTTGAATATTCCATGAAATATAGGATGTATTTCCAAAAAACCAAATATCATGTCAGATGTTACATGTGTGTTTTTCTAGCATTCTTATCTTTATACCCTGATTAGGTTATTATTTAGAAATATTTTCTTATATACCATGATTTTTGGGTTTCTTGTTTATATATATATATATATATTCTTTGATGCTAGGTAATATCATTACTTGTTATAATTGTGATATACGATTGGTTATTAATGTGTCAGGATCAACTTAAATGAAATTTTCCCATATAGCTTCTTGGTGGAACCTTAACTAACCAATACTGACATGTTTTAGAAATGAACCATTGGTTACATGGTATGAAACATATATGGTTGTGATTAAATGGGTGCTAAGGACTTTATAAATTTGGAGTGGTAACCAAAATAATCAAACCATTATAAATGGACTTGTTATATTTTAATGCCAAAGTTGAAAGCCACGTTGGTGCATGCAAACCAATTTTAAATTATAAGGGCATGTAAATTTTTTATTTGGGAATTGCAATGCATATAACCAAACTATTGTATATTATAATATGTAATTCTTATTTATAATGGTTTATTTTATAAATACTAGTACCTACATAATTTGGGCATGACGACTCGTGTGATTTAATTCCAAAATGCACAACGAGACCCAAATAGGATAGTTGTGGCATGTTTATTATAAGAGAACCCATTAAGGGTGTTTTGAAACTTTAATATTTAAATCAACTACTATTTGTTGGAATTTAGATGGACCCATGTTTAATAGGACATGACCATCATAGGTCGCCTTTACTTTGATATTCCTTAGTAATGAATCACATGTGGGTATGTTTTTATATATATTTATGGTTTTTTAAAGTGATAACAACCACCTATATGATATTACATATAAATTTATGGTGTAATATTTCTGAACCAGTTCCTTAAAATTTAAAAAAACACCTTTTAACTGTTTTGAGCTATGTTATTACAAGGCTTAGGTTAATTAAAATGCTATGTAAAAACTAAAGGGTGTTTTCCTCTTAAGATTAAAAATAAATTTTTCTATAACTAATCCAGATATGAGAATATTATGGATAAATCAAAATGATAAAAGTAATTTGTGGGATAACATGCCTAAAATGTGATAGGATGGCCATTAAACAAATAATATTTTAAAGGAAGTTTTATACAACTTTACTCTATGCCATATGGAATTAGAAAAAAATACAAGGAAATTAATGTAAGTTATTAAATGAAACCATAATGTGGTATTAATAGTTTAAAACATCATGTAAGGTTTAATCCTAATGTTTATATTTTAGTTTCTTTGGAATGGGAATGTGTGCATTGACCAAATACTCCTTATTCCACCACTTGAATCTAATGTTTAGGTTGGTAAGCCTGATGAACTTACTATTATGAACTAATTATAGGATAAAAAAATTATTAATTAGTAAGGGTATTTCCTAGTGTAGGTATTTCTCTTATAAATTAAATAATTTATAAATATTTTTATGAGATTTCATATGTTCTGTGTTGTCTTTGTGTTGTTTTTTGTGTAAGAATTTTAGTTTCTAAAAAAGACACTCGAGTATGATGTGTGGTCCTAAGGTAATGTTTGTAACACCCCGAAATTTTATGAAAAATATTCTTTCTAATTTCATTAATGTCTTGTGTTGTACGCTACACCAAAAGAAGCTTTAACAACACGCATCCTTGACTTGCCTTCCATTACACGCAATCGCGACCTTCTTCGATAGCGTGTGTAGTACGCAATAATGAGTTTCACTAAACAACGATATGCTATTAAAATATTATTAAAACTAGCCGTTATGAATAGTAATAACCACTTTTTGAAATTTTTTATATTTTATTTTATCAAAATGGACTTTATTTTTGGATTCGTAATATCTAAATAAGCTTAGGGTGAAATTTTGGTACTTTTCGGATAACTTTTATTTTCTGATAAATAGTGAAAATTACTAAATTTGAATTAAAAACAAATTTTTTAATAGAAATAATTAATAGTGATAAATTATTAATTTTAGTGGTTTTAAAGTATATTTAGAATATATTTTTACAATTCAATACAATGTTGGTCATTGGATGTAATTTCACATTTACACCAGACATAAACAAGTGTTAATCTTTTGATAGTTATTATCTCTTAAAAACACGCTATTTGTTGTGACAACGGAAATTAATTATAAAATTAATTAATGCAAATTATATGTTGGGAATTTTGTAAAATAGAAATCATTTTTGAATTCAGAATATCAATTATAGCTTAGGGTGAAATTTTGGCATTTTTCTGAAAAACTTCAATTTTGATGAATAGTGAAACTACTAAGTGGTAGTTAAAAAAATTAATTTTTTCATAAATCTTAATTTTACCGCTTCTCTAAATGGAATTTCAAAAATCCTAGAGACACGGTTGATGTCAGTAAGAAAAATGTCGTTCAATGAGATGAAAATAATTTTTGATGAATAGTAACTTTTTACTTTTATTTACCACGGTTAAAAGTAAATAGGGTAATTAAGGGTAAAAATGATATTAATATTACCCTAACACATGTCCTAATCCTATTGGAAAAGTTTATCTCGACAAAAAACAACCTTAAGTGTAAAATAGTATCATTTAGGCCCACTTGGATTAGGTTAGGACATTTATTATTATTTAATTCAAAGAAGAGTTAAAAGAGTTAAAATCAAAGTTTATTTACTAAAACATTTTTAATATAGGGTTATACATAATATAATTTAGACTATAAATATTAATCAGAAAGATAAAAAGATTTCTTACATAATGGTATTTTATTTGTAATTTTTATACTTTAAATAATTTAATTTATTTATGACACAACAATGATGCAGTAATTACCATTTTAAGAAAATATTAACATAATTGATGTTATAAATGACCAAATAAATGTAATTTGAGATTTTTTTATGACTTAAACTAATTTTATAGGTTAATATGACATGTTATTGTTGATTTAAGTAACTTGTTTTGAACTTATCATTCTGTTAAAAATTTCATAAAAATCATGTACCAAATAGTGTCAAAATTGACATAAATTAGTTTTTAAAAGAAATATTATATTATTAATTGTTATTTAATTCCTAAAAATCTAAGGTTCGGCCAAATAACGTAAATAAGGTTATATATATTAATAATAAACAATTTGGGGTTCGTTTGGCTTCTTATAGTAAGTTTATTAACCTTATAGTGTAAGAACACAAGAAGACACGGTAAAAGTAAAATTATTTAACTTAATGTTAAATCTAAATGATAAGGTTAAAATAGGAACCTAAACTTGTCTAAATTCTATTGGATGAGATTATTGAGACCAATCCAACCTTATCTTATAAATATATCAATTTGGAGCTATATAAATCCTAATTTTACTTTATAATAAAATAATAGTTTAAGTTATTCCAAAGGTACCCCTCTCCTCCCTTATAAAAGGGCACCTCCTCACCCTCTTCCTCATACAACTTTGAGCCTTAAAGATCGGCCAAACCCTGCCAAATTCTATTCTCCACTTCCTTAGAAACATACTAGAGGTTCTGGTCTTCCTCAAAGGCCAATTTTAGGGCCCTAAGAGGAGGTCTCAAAGAGGAGCTTCAAAGAAGAGGTAATTTTCGTTACCGATTCATTCACCTTTATTTCTTCTTCCACTTCTTCTTCTTAGGTTGTTTCATTTTGAAGTAATAAAATAAGTATCACTCATATACTGATATGTTATTAGAAGTATGAAACAACCCTATTTCACCATCTATCCATCCTACGGAAAACGAAATCACCGCGCGTGCGTACGTACGGAATACCATCTCCACGCCGTGGTGAAATCTATTTTCCACCACCACCATACTTGGATTGGTATAATGGTGTAAATAATAACTATATATTATTATTTTAATGTGGATTTATTCTGAAATAGTATACATACACTCCAATACAGTCCCATGATCATGAAAATGATATCATCGCTCGTGCGTACGTACGGACTACCGTCTCCACGACGCGATGAGATTCATTCTCCACTTTAACCATTCATGAATGAATATAAAGTATATATAATAAGTAATCATGAAATATATGACATAATAATACTGGATTTATGTGTATATATATGAATGTAATCTACTTAATTCCGTTCAACTCCATAAGGAAATGAAAACAGCGTTCATGCGTACGTACGGCCTACCGTCTCCATGAACGGTGTATTTCTTTCCATTTACTGATTTATTATATATATGTATATTATGAATATATATATATATATAAATCAGGTTTTATATTCTGGAATTAAGTAATCATGATCTAAGTAATCATATGAATAATTACAAGTCAAAACACGGACGACAAATGAAACAATTTTACCCAAAACGCTCTTTAACATAGAATTTACAAAAGAAAGGGTAATATAAAGTCATAAGTGAACCATATATGATATCATAACAATGAGTATGAATCTGGAATAAGTAAATGACATTATTTAAATCATTATACAGGAGGTTCAGACACCTACGAAGAAAATCGGACCTAAGGTAATGGAAATATCACAATCTCATTTTTATCCGAGATTGTTTTTTGGCATTTACTGGGGAGTATTTTATCATCCAAATCCATGTTTCCTCAATATGTAATATTATTTTCATCCACCTACAATTGTTTAAATCCAATTTTACCCTTAGGTGAGTTTTTATTAAAGGATATGAAAGGAATCTTTTGTCGTTTTTCGTACGAGGTACTTTTTGACTTTTCCGACAAAAGTACGAAGAATGTTTTTCTTAACTTATACAGAATGAATGGATTTTTAAAACATTATTTACAAGAAGCTTCATTTACAAGTTTTAAAGTTTATTTTTAATAAACTTCTTTTAGTTTATAATTGTATGACATGTTATGAAATGAAAAGTGTTTTTGAAGAAGAAAGGATATTTTCCTCAAGAATGGAGTTCAAGTGTTTTATCAAAATTATTTTCCATAAAAGATAATAAAGGGTTATGTTTTTATCCCTATTATTAAATGGATTTGATTATGTTGTGAGGGAATTATTTTTATTAATTCCTTTTTCTGATATGAATTGTTTTATGATGTCACGATGTTTAAGATTCCCATTTTTATTACATGGGTTATGCAATGATGTATGTTTTAAGATTTTGTGGCACAGATAAGAATGGTATCATTATGAGATGGGTGGGACCTATATCTCCCTCCAATGAATTGGGTAAAGATTTTATATCTCATGAGATAGACATGGCTGGAATGGTAGGTTATACCGGTTCCGTGAAACAGGACTGAAACAAGGGTGACTCGGTTCAGAAAGGGACTTTGTCCACTAAGATAGTCTTGGCAATGAGTCTTGAATAACAAGAAATGATTCTCTATGATTATGTGTGTATGCCAAAAAGTTTCATGTTTTAAGTTATGATTATTGTGATTACATTTCACTGCCATGAGTTATCCCAGGTTATGAAATTATGATCTCTTTTACAGGTTAAGATTTCAAAAAGTTATGTGCTTATGTATATGATGTGATTGATATTTCTTTTGTTTACCCTTACTGAGCATTTGAGCTCACCCTTTTATGTTTTCTTTTCCCCAGGATATAAAGAAAGGTTTTAGGAAAAAAAAAGATCTTTATGGGAGATGTTGAAGATCTTTCACCAGGATTAGAAGATTATATTCCGAGTTTCCAAAGACACTAAACTATTACGATCCTTGTGTGTGTGTTTTTGTTATGTACTAATTATTCCGCAAATGTAATGTAATGTCAATGTATGTCAAGCTTCGGGTCTCTACAGTTGGTATCAGAGGAGAGGTTTAGTCAACCTTTGGAAACTATGATGCGATAACTTTAGTGAGGTCCCTAGAGATATTTCTAATGTATGTCTAGGGATGTATCTAAGGTTAAGAATACGTATAGGATATAGTACTAGAACTTCGGTAACGATATTAGAATTTAACTTAAGATGTTAGATATTAAGGGTACTCCCCCTTTATTATGTTGTTTTCCCTAGCATGATTTTTTCCTCTCACACTATTCTTTTTGGGTTTTAGAAAATGGCTGGAAACAAGATGATTCACGATAATGGAGGATATGATGGACAATGGAATGATATTCTTCATAATGAAATGGGATTTGGAAGTCCAAACATCATTATTATGCCGAATCAGCAATCTCAGAATATGATCAATAAAGTAAAATTTGGTAAGTTTCCTGACTCGGCTAATAAGAGAAAGATGGAGTTTCATGATGATCATAGAGGAAAGAAAGTTCAATTTCCCCTATGTAAATCATGTGGGAAGAGGCATCAAGGAGAAAGTTTCAAAGGAACTGGAAGATGATTTGGGTGTGGAAAAGAAGGACACAAAGAAAGTAAGCGCAAAGGAAAAGGTTTAGTTAACAACATGGATGAGGATAATGGTATTTCTATGACATCAACAATGGTTAAATGTTTTAAATGTGGAATGTATGGGCATTATGCAAACCAATGCCCTAAGGGAAAGTCTCATGAATATAATCAGTATGGTCGTATGGGAAGTATTTATGTTGATGATGATGAAGAGACCCCAAATGATATGTGAGATGAAAGAATTGTTGAAGCTCGGTCAATGGTTTAAGAGGGTAGTGGAATGATTACATGTTTATCAAGTGTAATGTTGTATAAGTAATCTCATGGTACTATGGAATAAAGAGACATCTAAGGATTGTTACACTATTGTCTTTCCTAAGTTTTTAAAGTGTATGATTAATTGTACTAGTAACCATGAAATGTTTTTCAGATATTTTTTGGAAAGTAGATGATATGCGCATAATGAAGGAATAATAAGATAATGAGGTGTTTGGTTGTATTCATGAGCTCATGAATGATATAAGGAGAAGGTTATATCATGATTTGAGTATATAGAATTTTTGGATTTTGGTATGTGGAAAGAGTTAACTTTTAACTGCATTCATGTTTTCACTAAGGTTCAATGGGTATTCAATAGAATACATGATTAAGGCTTTTGAATGTTTGGAATGTGACCAACAAGACATATCTTATGATATATGGGGATTAACGACAGTATTACATCTCTGGTAATCGTTTTCACTATATTATTAGAGTGGAATGCAGTATTATGGATAAGCCTAATGATTAGAATAAATTATGTTGGACATAAGTTAGTATTGTTTAAGGATAGAAGATTTTCGATATTATTGATTGGATGTTTTAATAATGTAGTTTTAGTAAAAGGACAACCTGCAGGACGGGGGACAGCCCATCACTTCAGACAAGGCTGTGGGAATCGAATCCACAACCGAAGTGCGACTGGCCTTTATCGCCTACCACTGGCCTACAGGAAGTCCCTGTTTAGTAGAAACTAGTTTTATTATATTAAGCAGTATGATATATGAAGTATAATTCCATTTTAGGAACCATATATGATTAATCTCACTATAGATCGACTTATGTATATAATTTTTGCTAACCTTTTGTTTGAGAAAGATGGAATGACCCGTCATTCTATCACATGATCTGCTAACACTTCACGAATAACAAATTCAACTTCATTTATTTAAGAGATGAAGTGGAAATTGTTCAAGGCACGAACAATAGTGAGATTGTACCAAAATAAAGTAAGTATTTATTCTAATTCAAATTTTCAACTTTAGGGAAATGATCTTGAAAACCAAAAATGTTGTCCTAGTGCCGTTATATCCGATGAATTAGATGGTACCCTAGATCGTCACAAATTTATGGCTTTCTGATTGCTATCTTTTCCATAGCCATGTTCTCTACCACTCTCCATCAGAACATGATGGTTAGATTTCTCTTCCATATCCATATTTTCACCTATGTGGAAACCCAGTGATTAGTTTATTTGGGTAACCATTACGTTTCATACTTTTGTTTTTAAAGATTGGTTTTCTTATTCATTTTTAGGATGTGGGTTTCGATTAAAGAAACTTTCGAATAGTAAAACATTTATAACCCCGACAGATTTCGAGGGCGAAATTCATTTTAAGGGGGGTAGAATGTAAAACCCCGAAATTTTATGAAAAATATTCTTTTTAATTTCATTAATGTCTTGTGTTGTACGCTACACCAAAATAATCTTTCACAACACGCATCCTTGACTTGCCTTCCATTACACGCAATCGCAACCTTCCTCGATAGCGTGTGTAGTACGCAATAACGAGTTTCACTAAACAACGATATGCTATTAAAATATTATTAAAACTAGCCGTTATGAATAGTAATAACCACTTTTTGAAATTTTGTAAATTTTATTTTATCAAAATGGACATCATTTTTGGATTCGTAATATCGAAATTAGCTTATGGTGAAATTTTGGTACTTTTCGGATAACTTTTATTTTCTGATGAATAGTGAAAATTACTAAATTTTAATTAAAAACAACTTTTTTAATCGAAATAATTAATAGTGATAAATTATTAATTTGAGTGGTTTTAAAGTATATTTAGAATATATTTTTACAATTCAATACAATGTTGGTCATTGGATGTAATTTCACATTTACACCAGACATAAACAAGTGTTAATCTTTTGATAGTTATTGTCTCTTAAAAACACGCTATTTGTTGTGACAGTAGAAATTAATTATAAAATTAAGTAATGAAACTTATATGTTGGTAATTTTGTAAAATAGAAATCATTTTTGAATTCGGAATATAAATTATAGCTTAGGGTGAAATTTTGGCATTTTTCTGAAAAACTTTAATTTTTGATGAATAGTGAAACTACTAAGTGGTAGTTAAAAAAATTAATTTTTTCATAAATCTTAATTTTACCGCTTCTGTGAATGGAATTTCAAAAATCCGAGAGACACGGTTGATGTCAGTAAGTAAAATGTGGTTCAATGAGATGAAAATAATTTTTGGTGAATAGTAACTTTTTACTTTTATTTACCATGGTTAAAAGTAAATAGGGTAATTAAGGGTAAAAAAGATATTAATATTAACCTAACACATGTCCTAATCCTATTGGACAAGTGTATCTCGACCAAAAACAACCTTAAGTGTAAAATATTATCATTTAGGCCCACATGGATTATGTTAGGACATTTATTATTATTTAATTCAAAGAAGAGTTAAAAGAGTTAAAATCAATGTTTATTTACTAAAACATTTTTAATATAGGGTTATAAATAATATAATTTCGACTATAAATATTCATGAGAAATCTAAAAAGGTTTCCTACATAATGGTATTTTATTTGTAATTTTTATACTTTATATAATTTAATTTATTTATGACACAACGATGATGCAGTAATTACCCTTTTAAGAAAATATTAACATAATTGATGTTATAAATGCCCAAATAAATGTACTTTGAGATTTTTTTATGACTTAAACTAATTTTATAGGTTAATATGACATGTTATTGTTGATTTAAGTAACTTGGTTAGAACTTATCATTCTGTTAAAAATTTCATAAAAATCATGTACCAAATAGTGTCAAAATTGACATAAATTAGTTTTTAAAAGAAATATTATATTATTAATTGTTATTTAATTCCTAAAAATATAAGGTTCGGCCAAATTACTTAGATAAGGTTATAGATATTAATAATAAACAAATTGGGGTTCTTTTGGCTTCTTATAGTATGTTTATTAACCTTATAGTGTAAGAACACAAGAAGACACGGTAACAGTAAAATTATTTAACTTAATGTTAAATCTAAATGATAAGGTTAAAATAGGAACCTAAACTTGTTTAATTATATTGGATGAGAGTATTTAGACCCATCCCCACCTTAGCTTCTAAATATATCAATTTTGAGCTATTTAAAACCGAATTTGACTTTATAATAAAATAATAGTTTTAGTTATTCCAAAGGTACCCCTCTCCTCCCTTATAAAAGGGCACCTCCTCCCCCTATTCCTCACACAACTTTGAGCCTTCAATCTCGGCCAAACCCTGAAAAATTCTCTTCTCCACTTCCCTATAAACATCCTAGAGGTTCTGGTCTTCCTCAAAGACCAATTTTAGTGCCCTAAGAGGAGGTCTCAAAGAGGCGCTTCAAAGAAGAGGTAATTTCCGTTACCGATTCTTTCACCTTTATTTTTTCTTCCACTTCTTCTTCTAAGGTTGTTTCATTTTGAAGTAATAACATCAGTATAACTAATATAATGATCTGTTATTATAAGTATGAAACAAACCTATTTCACCATCTATCCATCCTACGGAAAACGAAATCACCGCGCGTGCGTACGTACGGAATACCGTCTCCACGCCATGGTGAAATCTATTTTCCACCACCACCATACTTGGATGGGTATAATGGTGTAAATAATAACTATATATTATTATTTTAAAGTGTTATTGATTCTGAAATAGTATACATACACTCCAATATAGTCCCATGATCATGAGAACGATATCATCGCTCGTGCGTACGTACGGACTACCGTCTCCACGATGCGATGAGATTCATTCTCCACTTTAACCATTCCTGAATGAATATAAAGTATATATAATAAGTAATCATGAAATATATGACATAATAATACTGGATTTAGGTGTATATATATGAATGTCATCTACTTAATTCCGTTCAACTCAATAAGGAAACGAAAACAGTGTTCATGCGTACGTATGACCTACCGTCTCCATGAACGGTGTATTTCTTTCCATTTACTGATTTATTATATATATGTATATTCTTAATATATATATATATATAAATAATTTTTTATATTCTGGAATTAAGTAATCATGATCTAAGTAATCATATGAATAATTACAAGTCAAAACACGGATGACAAATGAAACAATTTTATCCAAAACGCTCTTTAACATAGAATTTACAAAAGAAAGGGTAATATAAAGTCATAAGTGAACCATATATGATATCATAACAATGATTATGATTCTGGAATAAGTCAATGACATTATTTAAATAATTATACAGGAGGTTCGGACACCTATGAAGAAAATCGGACCTAAGGTAAGGGAAATATCACAATCTCATTTTTATCCGAGATTGTTTTTTGGCATTTACTGTGGAGTATTTTATCATCCAAATCCATGTTTCCTCAATATGTAATATTATTTCCATCAACCTAGAATTGTTTAAATCCAATTTTACCCTTAGGTGAGTTTTTAGTAAAGGATATGAAATGAATCTTTTGTCGTTTTTCGTACGAGGTACTTTTTGACTTTTCCGACAAAAGTACGAAGAATGTTTTTCTTAACTTATACGTTATGAATGGATTTTTAAAACATTATTTCCGAGAAGCTTCCTTTAAAATTTTTAAAGTTTAGTTTTAATAAACTTATTTTAGTTTATAATTGTACGACATGTTAAGAAAGGAAAAGTGTTTTTGAAGAAGAAAGGATGTTTTCCTCAAGAATGGAGTTCAAGTGTTTTATCAAAATTATTTTCCATCTAAGATAATAAAGGGTTCTATTTTTATCCCTATTATTACATTGATTTGATTATGTTGTGATGGAATTATTTTTATGAATTCCTTTTTCTTGTATGAATTGTTTTATGATGCCACGATGTTTAAGATTCCCATTTTTATTACATGGGTTATGCAATGATGTATGTTTTAAGATTTTGTGGCACACATAAGAATGATATCATTATGAGATGGGTGGGACCTATATCTCCCTCCAATGCATTGGGTAAAGATTTTATATCTCATGAGATAGACATGGATGGAATGGTAGGTTATATCGGTTCAGTGAAACAGGACTGAAACGAGGGTGACTCGGTTCAGAAAGGGACTTTGTCCACTAAGATAGTCTTGGCAATGAGTCTTGACTAACAAGAAATGATTCTATATGATTATGTGTGTATTCCACAAAGTTTCATGTTTTAAGTTATGATTATTGTGATTACATTTCACTGCCATGAGTTATCCCAGGTTATGAAATTATGATCTCTTTTACAGGTTAAGATTTCTAAAAGTTATGTGCTTATGTATATGATGTGATTGATATTTCATTTGTTTACCCTTAATGAGCATTTGAGCTCACCATTTTATGTTTTCTTTTCCCCAGGATATAAATAAAGGTTTTAGGTAAAAAAGAAGAAGATCTTTATGGGAGATGTTGAAGATCTTTCACAAGGATTAGAAGATTATATTCCGAGTTTCCAAAGACACTAAACTATTAAGATCCTTGTGTGTGTGTTTTTGTTATGTACTAAGTATTCCACAAATGTAATGTAATGTCAATTTTTGTCAAGCTTCGGGTCTCTATAGTTGGTATCAGAGGAAAGGTTTAGTCAACCTTTGGAAACTAGGATGTGAGAACTTTAGTGAGGTCCCTAGAGATATTTCTAAGGTATGTCTAGGGATTTCTCTAAGGTTAAGAATACGTATAGGATATAGTCCTAGAACTACGGTAACGATCTTAGAATTTAACTTAAGATGTTAGATATTAAGGGTACTCCCCCTTTATTATGTTGTTTTCCCTAGCATGATTTTTGCCTCTCACACTATTCTTTTTTGGGTTTTAGAAAATGGCTGGAAACAAGATGATTCACGATAATGGAGGATATGATGGACAATGGAATGATATTCTTCATAATTAAATGGGATTTGGAATTCCAAACATCATTATTATGCCGAATCAGCAATCTCATAATATGATCAATAAAGTAAAATTTGGTAAGTTTCCTGACTCGTCTAATAAGAGAAAGATGGAGTTTCATGATGATCATAGAGGAAAGAAAGTTCAATTTCCCGTATGTAAATCATGTGGGAAGAGGCATCAAGGAGAATGTTTCAAAGGAACTGGAAGATGCTTTGGGTGTGGAAAAGAAGGACACAAAGCAAGTAAGTGCAAAGGAAAAGGTTCAGTTAACAACATGGATGAGGATAATGGTATTGCTACGACATCAACAATGGTTAAATGTTTTAAATGTGGAATGTACGGGCATTATGCAAACCAATTCCCTAAGGGAAAGTCTCATGAAGATAATCAGTATGGTTGTATGGGAAGTATTTATGTTGATGATGATGAAGAGACTACAAATGATACGTGAGATGAAAGAATTGTTGAAGCTCGGTCAATGGTTTAAGAAGGTAGTGGAATGATTACATGTTTATCAAGTGTAATGTTGTATAAGTAATCTCATGGTACTATGGAATAAAGAGACATCTAAGGATTGTTACACTATTGTCTTTCCTATGTTTTTAAAGTGTATGATTAATGGTACTAGTAACCATGAAATGTTATTCAGATATTTTTTGGAAAGTAGATGATATGCGCATAATGAAGGAATAATAAGATAATGAGGTGTTTGATTGTATTCATGAGCTCATGACTGATATAAGGAGAAGGTTATATCATGGTTTGAGTATATATAATTTTTGGATTTTGGTATGTGGAAAGAGTTAACTTTTAACTGCATTCATGTTTTCACTAAGGTTCAATGGGTATTCAAGAGAATACATGATTAAGGCATTTGAATGTTTGGAATGTGACCAACAAGACATATCTTATGATATATGGGGATTAACGACAGTATTAAATCTCTGGTAATCGTTTTCACTATATTATGAGAGTGGACTGCAGTATTATGGATAAGCCTAAAGATTAGAATGGATTATGTTGGACATAAGTTAGTATTGTTTAAGGATAGAAGATTTTAGATATTATTGATGGGATGTTATAATAATGTAGTTTTAGAAAAAGGACAACCTGCAGGATGGGTGACAGCCCATCGCTTCAGACAAGGATGTGGGAATCGAACCCACAACCAAAGTGCGACTGGCCTTTATCGCCTACCATTGGCTTACAGGAAGTCCCTGTTTAGTAGAAACTAGTTTTATTATATTAAGCATTATGATATATGTTGTATAAGTCCATTTTAGGAACCATATATGATTAATCTCACTATAGATCGACTTATGTATATAATTTTTGCTAACCTTTTGTTTGACACAGATGGAATGACCCGTCATTCTATCACATGATCTGCTAACACTTCACGAATAAAAAATTCAACTTCATTTATTTAAGAGATGAAGTGGAAATTGTTAAAGGCACGAACAATAGTGAGATTGTACCAAAATAAAGTAAGTATTTATTCTAATTCAAATTTTCAACTTTAGGGAAATGATCTTGAAAACCAAAAATGTTGTCCTAGTGCCCTTATATCCGATGAATCAGATGGTACCCTAGATCGTCACAAATTTATGGCTTTTTTATTGCTAGCTTTTCCATAGCCATGTTCTCTACCACTCTCCATCAGAACATGATGGTTAGATTTATCTTCCATATCCATATTTTCACCTATGTGGAAACCCAGTGATTAGTTTATTTGGGTAACCGTTACGTTTCATACTTTTGTTTTTAAAGATTGGTTTTGGTATTCATTTTTAGGATGTGGGTTTCGATGAAAGATGTTAGGCGGAGAAGAAAAGGAAGTGATGGCAAGAGGGGGGGGGGGTGAATTGCCTTTTAAAAATAATTAACAATTTAAAATCAAAGTAAAAGTGCAGCGGAAATAAAAGAGGCAAAACACACAACTTGATAATGGAGTTCGGCTTAAACCCAAGCCTACGTCTCCGCTCCCAACTCAACCGTTGAGAGATTTACTACCACTTGCTTTTTAATGGTTTTAGCAAGAAACCCACTAGACTTTAAGGTTAGTCTAGAACCTATTACAGCTTGCTTTTAATGGTTATGCAAGAACCCACTAGCCTTCTTACAGGTGAAGGCTAGCTCACCTATGTCTCAATCCTTTTAAAGGAAAGGATTGACCAACCTCTTCACACCTTGAAGGTGATGTGAAAACCCAAATGAAAGGATGAGAGAAAGAGGTGGGGTTTGTAGGCACAAACCCAAAATGATGCTCAAAATAAATAAAGCAATGAAAAACCGTAATGGGGAAGTCTTGGGAGCCAAAGGATTGAAGGAGTTGATGAAGAGCGCTCCCAAGCTTCTTTGGTGGTGCTCCTTGGATGTGGAAGTGAGTTGGAGCAAGTTGAGGTTCCTTGAAGGAATCCGCCGGTGGTTTGCCAAATGATGGAAAATGTTCCCGTGGGCTTCCGTATAGTTCCAACTATGTTTCGGGGCTTCCTAGTCCTTTATTTATAGAGGGGGAACCCTCATATGGCCTTTGGAGGTCTTCGGAGCCGTTGGAAAAGGCTTCGGAGCCGTTGGGAGGCAAGTGGACAAGTCTGGTCAAAGGCCCAACGGCTAGTTTGACTGGCTCCACCGGCTGACCGGTGCAGTGCCACCGGTTGGCCGGTGCTTGCAAAAATGAGGAGGGTTTCTGTCCAGGCGCCATCGGCTGGCCGGTGAGGAGGCCACCGGTTGGCCGGTGAGGAGGCAGTAGCTACCCCTTCTGTCTGGGTGCCACCGGCTGGCCGGTGCTGAGGCCACCGGTTGGCCGGTGCTGAGGCAGTGGCTCAGCCTTCTGTCCAGGGTCCATCGGCTGGTCGGTGGTGAAGCCACCGGTTGGCCGGTGGACTGAACATCAGTCCACTTTGGCTTCTTGCTTTCTTGGCCCAATTTCTTAGCCACCTGAAATCATGCCTATCATCCAAAAACACTTAAAACAAGATTAGATAAATAAGAGAGTGATTGTGATCATGAAAATTAAACCACGAGGGGTACGAGAGGTACAACAATCTCCCCCTATTTTGATGATCACAATCACCAAAACAATCAATGTAAAAGGACTGAAATGAGAGGCATGATTTAAAAGATTTTTCCCCCAATCAACCAAGAATTTCTCCCCCTTTGTGATTATCAAAATAGCACGGGGCATAAAACTTGATTGAGGGAAAAGTTTGAAAATCAAGATAGAGATTTTAAATCAATTGAAATTTTTGAAATTGAATTGAAAGTTTTGAATCGAAAATTTTGAATTGAGAATTTTGAATTGAAAGTTTTGAATCAAAAATTTGAAAAAAGCTTAAACGATCCTAACTCCCCCTAAATAAAAACAACAAATCACCGAGGAGAGGTTTTTGGAACCGAGACAAATTTTGGTCCGGTGAGACTCGCTAAAAGGGATTTTTCAATCCACACTTGTCTAGTGGCAGGTCTTCTCCTATAAAATTCATCGTTGAGGAAAATGGTTTTGGGCCTACCATACCGGGCATTTTTTCAATTGCACTCATAAATTAAGTGCCCGGGTTTTTCGCAATAATTAAAAAATTTAAATTGGGAGCCCCCCCTTACAAAAATAGTTGGAGCATGGGAAGAGGAAGCTTGCTTGGAATAGCCAAGCCCTTCGGTGGTTCTAGATAAACATTGGGAACCAAGTAATTTGGTCAAATTTTGTTCACCTTGGGTGAACTTGGCTAGGGATTCCCTTAAATCTTTGATTGTTGATTCCATAGAATCAACATCGGGAAGGTTTTGGACCTTAAGGGTCATGTCTTCCTTCTCTTTGAGAAGTTGTTCCTTTTCGGAAGAAAGTTTTTTGAAATTATTTTTTAAAGCAACAAATTTGGAATAAAGTTTGTGAAAACCTTCCTCCAATTGATCTCTCACATGTTGGAGATCCTCATAAGATAGATGATTAAAAGAATTTGAAGAACAAGAGGATGAGGAGTCGGAAGAGGTTACCTCGTGAAATGCCATTAGGCATTTTGTACCGTCGTCACATGAGGAGGAGGAGGAGGAGGATGTGGAGCTATCACTACATGTGGCCTTGAAGGCCTTCTTCTTTTCCTTTTGCTTGGCCTTTTTCTTGTTGAGTGGGCAATCGGGCTTGTAATGGCCTTTCTCGCCGCACCCGTAACATGTTACCTTGGGCTCGGATTTTTCATTGGGTTTTTCCTTTCGAGCCTTGCGAGATTTCTTCTTTTTGTGCTTCTTCATGAATTTGTGCATCTTGCGGGCAAGATTCTCCATTTCGGAATCGCCGCTTGAAGAGGAAGAAGAGGAGGAGGAGGAGGACCTATCTTCTTGTTGAACTTTGAAGGCGATGTTCTTTGGAACTTTGATCAGTTTGCCTTTCTTTTCAGCTTGCCTCCTCATGGTGATTTCATAGGTCATGAGGGATCCGATGAGCTCTTCGACCGACATGTTCTTGATGTCCTTCGCTTCTTGAATTGCCGTCACTTTTGGAGCCCATGAGCTTGGTAGGATCCAAAGGATCTTCTTGACCATTGTCCCTGCAGAAACATTATCACCAAGGGACTTTCTCCCATTGCAAACATCAGTACAACGAGTAAACATATCAATAATATTTTCAGATGGATGCATGGTAAAAGACTCGAAATCTTGACGGTACATATCCAATCGAGTATCCTTGACTTTGTTGGTCCCCTCATGGGTAACCTCCAATAGTTTCCAGATTTCATGTGAGGAGGTGCATGTGGAAACTCGATTGAATTCATTACGATCAAGGCCGCAATGAAGAGCGTTCATGGCTTTTCCATCAAGCTCGAAATTTCTAATATCGGCTTGGGTCCATTTGGATTCATCGGGAGAGGAGAGAGAATAACCATGCATGACAATTTTATAAATGGGATAACCTATACTTCTAAGAAAAGTGGTCATGCGGGTTTTCCAATAATTATAGTCGGTTCCATCAAAAAATGGAGCACGACCCAATGAATAACCTTCGGGGGCGAAAGAGGTTGATGCCATCACAATGGATCTTAAATTTGAAACCGGTGAAGGTATTACTCAAATTTTCCTCTGATACCAATTGTTAGGCGGAGAAGAAAAGGAAGTGATGGAAAGAGGGGGGGGGGTGAATTGCCTTTTAAAAATAATTAACAATTTAAAATCAAAGTAAAAGTGCAGCGGAAATAAAAGAGGCAAAACAAACAACTTGATAACGGAGTTCGGCTTAAACCCAAGACTACGTCTCCGCTCCCAACTCAACCGTTGAGAGATTTACTACCGCTTTCTTTTTAATGGTTTTAGCAAGAAACCCAATAGACTTTAAGGTTAGTCTAGAACCTATTACAGCTTTCTTTTAATGGTTATGCAAGAACCCACTAGCCTTCTTACAGGTGAAGGCTAGCTCACCTATGTCTCAAGCCTTTTAAAGGAAAGGCTTGACCAACCTCTTCACACCTTGAAGGTGATGTGAAAACCCAAATGAAAGGATGAGAGAAAGAGGTGGGTTTGTAGGCACAAACCCAAAATGATGCTCAAAATAAATAAAGCAATGAAAAACCGTAATGTGGAAGTCTTGGGCGCCAAAGGATTGAAGGAGTTGATGAAGAGCGCTCCCAAGATTCTTTGGTGGTGCTCCTTGGATGTGGAAGTGAGTCGGAGTAAGTTGAGGTTCCTTGAAGGAATCTGCCGGCGGTTTTCCAAATGATGGAAAATGTTCCCGTGGGCTTCCGTATAGTTCCAACTATATTCCGGGGCTTCCTAGTCCTTTATTTATAGAGGGGGAACCCTCATATGGCCTTTGGAGGTCTTCAGAGCCGTTGGAAAAGGCTTCAGAGCTGTTGGGAGGCAAGTGGACAAGTCTGGTCAAAGGCCCAACGGCTAGTTTGACTGGCTCCACCGGCTGACCGGTGCAGTGCCACCGGTTGGCCGGTGCTTGCAAAAAGGAGAAGGGTTTCTATCCAGGCGCCACCGGCTGGCCGATGAGGAGGCCACCGGTTGGCCGGTGAGGAGGCAGTAGCTACCCCTTCTGTCTGGGTGCCACCGGCTGGCCGGTGCTGAGGCCACCGGTTGGCCGGTGCTGAGGCAGTGGCTCAGCCTTCTGTCCAGGGTCCATCGGCGAGCCGGTGGTGAAGCCACCGGCTGGCCGGTAGACTGAAGATCAGTCCACTTTGGCTTCTTGCTTTCTTGGCCCAATTCCTTGGCCACCTGAAATCATGCCTATCATCCAAGAACACTTAAATCAAGATTAGATAAATAAGAGAGTGATTGTGATCATGAAAATTAAACCACGAGGGGTACGAGAGGTACAACAAAAGAAACTTTAGAATAGTAAACCATTTATAACCCCGATGAATTTCGAGGGCGCAATTCATTTTAAGGGGGGGTAGAATGTAACACCCCAAAATTTTATGAAAAATATTCTTTTTAATTTCATTAATGTCTTGTGTTGTACGCCACACCAAAATAAGCTTTCACAACACACATCCTTGACTTTCCTTCCATTACACGCAATCGCGACCTTCCTCGATAGCGTGTGTAGTACGCAATAATGAGTTTCACTAAACAACGATATGCTATTAAAATATTATTAAAACTAGCAGTTATGAATAGTAATAACCAATTTTTGAAATTTTAAAAATTTTATTTTATCAAAATGGACTTCATTTTTGGATTCATAATATCGAAATTAGCTTAGGGTGAAATTTTGGTACTTTTCAGATAACTTTTATTTTCTGATGAATAGTGAAAATTACTAAATTTTAATTAAAAACAAATTTTTTAATAGAAATAATTAATATTGATAAATTATTAATTTAAGTGGTTTTAAAGTATATTTATAATATATTTTTACAATTCAATACAATGTTGGTCATTGGATGTAATTTCACATTTACACCAGACATAAACAAGTGTTAATCTTTTGATAGTTATTATCTCTTAAAAACACACTATTTGTTGTGACAGCGGAAATTAATTATAAAATTAATTAATGCAACTTATATGTTTGGAATTTTGTAAAATAGAAATAATTTTTGAATTCGGAATATCAATTATAGCTTAGGGTGAAATTTTGGCATTTTTCTGAAAAACTTCAATTTTTGATGAATAGTGAAACTACTAAGTGGTAGTTAAAAAAATTAATTTTTTCATAAATCTTAATTTTACCGCTTCTGTGAATGGAATTTCAAAAATCCGAAAGACACGGTTGATTTCAGTAAGTAAAATGTGGTTCAATGAGATGAAAATAATTTTTGGTGAATAGTAACTTTTTACTTTTATTTACCACGGTTAAAAGTAAATAGGGTAATTAAGGGTAAAAATGATATTAATATTACCATAACACATGTCCTAATCCTATTGGACAAGTTTATCTCGACCAAAAACAACCTTAAGTGTAAAATATTATCATTTAGGCCCACTTGGATTAGGTTAGGACATTTATTATTATTTAATTCAAAGAAGAGTTAAAAGAGTTAAAATCAAAGTTTATTTACTAAACCATTTTTAATATAGGGTTATACATAATATACATTCGACTATAAATATTCATGAGAAAGCTAAAAAGCTTTCCTACATAATGGTATTTTATTTGTAATTTTTATACTTTAAATAATTTAATTTATTTATGACACAACGATGATGCAGTAATTACCCTTTTAAGAAAATATTAACATAATTGATGTTATAAATGCCCAAATAAATGTAATTTTAGATTTTTTATGACTTAAACTTATTTTCTAGGTTAATATGACATGTTATTGTTGATTTAAGTTACTTGGCTCGAACTTATCATCCTGTTAAAAATTTCATAAAAATCATGTACCAAATAGTGTCAAAATTGACATAAATTAGTTTTTAAAAGAAATATTATATTATTAATTGTTATTTAATTCCTAAAAATCTAAGGTTCGGCCAAATGACTTATATAAGGTTATATATACTAATAATAAACAACTTGGGGTTCTTTTGGCTTCTTATAGTATGTTTATTATCCTTATAGTGTAAGAACACAAGAAGACACGGTATTAGTAAAATTATTTAACTTAATGTTAAATCTAAATGATAAGATTAAAATAGGAACCTAAACTTGTCTAAATTATATTGGATGAGAGGATTTAGACCCATCCCCACCTTAGCTTCAAAATATATCAATTTGTAGCTATTTAAAACCGAGTTTGACTTTATAATAAAATAATAGTTTTAGTTATTCCAAAGGTACCCCTCTCCTCCCTTATAAAAGGGAACCTCCTCCCCCTCTTCCTCACACAACTTTGATCCTTCAACCTCGGCCAAACCCTGAAAAAATCTCTTCTCCACTTCCCTAGAACCATCCTAGAGGTTCTCGTCTTCCTCAAAGACCAATTTTAGTGCCCTAAGAGGAGGTCTCAAAGAGGCGCTTCAAAGAAGAGGTAATTTCCGTTACCGATTCCTTCACCTTTATTTCTTCTTCCACTTCTTCTTCTTAGGTTGTTTCATTATGAAGTAATAAAATCAGTATCACTCATATACTGATATTTCATTATAATTATGAAACAACCCTATTTCACCATCTATCCATCCTACGGAAAACGAAATCACCGCGCGTGCGTACGTACGGAATACCGTCTCCACGCCGTGGTGAAATCTATTTTCCACCACCACCTTACTTGGATGGGTATAATGGTGTAAATACTAACTATATATTATTATTTTAAAGTGGTATTGATTCTTAAATAGTATACATACACTCCAATACAGTCCCATGATCATGAGAACGATATCATCGCTCGTGCGTACGTACGGACGACCGTCTCCACGACGCGATGAGATTCATTATCCACTTTAACCATTCATGAATGATTATAAAGTATATATAATAAGTAATAATGAAATATATGACATAATAATACTGGATTTATGTGTATATATATGAATGTCATCTACTTAATTCCGTTCAACTCAATAAGGAAACGAAAACAGCGTTCATGTGTACGTACGGCCTACCGTCTCCATGAATGGTGTATTTATTTCCATTTACGGATTTATTATATATATGTATATTCTGAATATATATATATATAAATCATGTTTTATATTCTGGAATTAAGTAATCATGATCTAAGTAATCATATGAATAATTACAAGTCAAAACACGGACGACAAATGAAACAAATTTACCCAAAACGCTCTTTAACATAGAATTTACAAAAGAAAGGGTAATATAAAGTCATAAGTGAACCATATATGATATCCTAACAATGAGTATGATTCTGGAATAATTCAATGACATTATTTAACTCATTATACAGGAGGTTTGGACACCTATGAAGAAAATCGGACCTAAGGTAAGGGAAATATCACAATCTCATTTTTATCCGAGATTGTTTTTTGGCATTTACTGGGGAGTATTTTATCATCCAAATCCATGTTTCCTCAATATGTAATATTATTTCCATCCAACTAAAATTTTTTACATCCAATTTTACCCTTAGGTAAGTTTTTAGTAAAGGATATGAAAGTAATCTTTTGTCATTTTTCGTACGAGGTACTTTTTGACTTTTCTGACAAAAGTACGAAGAATGTTTTTCTTAACTTATACGGCATGAATGGATTTTTAAAACATTATTTCCAAGAATCTTCCTTTACAAGTTTTAAAGTTTATTTTTAATCAACTTCTTTTAGTTTATAATTTTACGACATTTTAAGAAAGGAAAAGTGTTTTTGAAGAAGAAAGGATATTTTCCTCAAGAATGGAGTTCAAGTGTTTTATCAAAATTATTTTCCATCTAAGATAATAAAGGGTTCTATTTTTATCCCTATTATTACATTGATTTTATTATGTTGTGATGGAATTATTTTTATGAATTCCTTTATCTTATATGAATTGTTTTATGATGTCACGATGTTTAAGATTCCCATTTTTATTACATGGGTTATGCAATGATGTATGTTTTAAGATTTTGTGGCACACATAAGAATGGTATCATTATGAGATGGGTGGGACCTATATCTCCCTCCAATGCATTGGGTAATGATTTTATATCTCATGAGATAGACATTGCTGGAATGGTAGGTTATACCGGTTCAGTGAAACAGGACTGAAACGAGGGTGACTCGGTTCAGAAAGGGACTTTGTCCACTAAGATAGTCTTGGAAATGAGTCTTGACTAACAAGAAATGATTCCCTATGATTATGTGTGTATGCCACAAAGTTTCATGTTTTAAGTTATGATTATTGTGATTACATTTCACTTCCATGAGTTATCCCATGTTATGAAATTATGATCTCTTTTACAGGTTAAGATTTCCAAAAGTTATGTGCTTATGTATATGATGTGATTAATATTTCTTTTGTTTACCCTTACTGAGCATTTGAGCTCACCATATTATGTTTTCTTTTCCCCATGATATAAAGAAAGGTTTTAGGGAAAAAAAGAAGATCCTTATGGGAGATGTTGAAGATCTGTCACCAGGATTAGAAGATTATATTCCGAGTTTCCAAAGACACTAAACTACGATCCTTGTGTGTGTGTTTTTGTTATGTACTAAGTATTCCGCAAATGTAATGTAATGTCAATGTATGTCAAGATTAGGGTCTCTACAATGTTTCTCTTGTTAAATGGATTTATCATCTTGAAATTATTAGTTTCAATAAGATAGATATACATGGGGAAGTGTTATGCACTAATCCAATCATCTCACCCGTTTCATATTTTGTATTGAATGATTCAGGAGAATATTTAACGGAATAACATTTGTATGGAATAATACTACTATGGGTAAATATCTTATATAGGCCATAAGATACTAGAATTAATAGGTATAATAATCCTATTGATAGTATCAAGTGATTTTTCATTGTGTTAATGAAATCTCAAGGTAGTACATATTGATACATTCAGTACCCGTCGAGTTGATAAAATGGTACAATGGGTTGTATGAGTTCAGTTGTAATTGTTTAAGTCTTGAGCTATTATCCCTTGAGAATTGTTCATCTCCTAGTTAGAGTGAACTTGGTGTTAGAGGAAATGTTACTCATACCCAATGATTGAGATTACATTCCATATAAGATCTAGAGTTTTGACATACCGGTTAGCTTTTTTTGGCTAGCATACCTAGTACTAATTATGAACATGAGCATCGATCATAGTAGTATTAGGTGTATGTCAAAATTGAAAATGACCTAGTGCACTTTTAAGTATCTAGTTATTTTCTCTTTTGAGCTGTTCATGACAACATGGTGTTGGCCCCGTACAAGACCAACAATTAGTGGTCAAGGATGAAGTGTATACTTTGTGTATGGATTTAATTTTTTGTCAAATTATTGTATTTGGTTTTCAATGGTGATCAATGAGATAATAATATCTCATTGATGTCAATATGATGAAGTTGTTCCATTGTTAATAGAGCTTTAATGAATAGATCAAGTCTTTATATTTCAAGAATCATATTTTAAAGCCTTTGATTTTCAATGGGATCCCTGGAGAATTGTTATGGATTAATTTAATTACTTTGGATGTAATGATTGAATAATTCTCTTTGTAAGTAAGATGATTTTTTAACTGGTTCTATGTTAAATACATGTACCAAAGGTGATAATTTGTTTACAATAAAGAATATAGTGGTTTTGGTGTAAAGAATGACTTTTTTAATTTCTATTAAAATAATAAAAAAAGAATAGTTGAAGAAGGAAATGTAATATGTTATTATTGCATATGAACAACGAAAGAGATAACTTGAATATTATTGAAAGATTGATTTTCAGGAACAATAATTTGAAGGATATAATGAAAAATATTATAAACCATGAAATATTTCATGAGATAATATTGTAAGACAATGTGTCTAAGTGGTGGATGGATTTTTTAATACGATACTTCACTTTGAATTTATTCTACATGTTAATAAAAAATTGTCTTGTCATTACAAGACAAGGGAAATTACAAGCCCAAGGGGCTAGTCCATAAAACAATCATAGGAATCTTGGTCAACCACATATGGAGGACCATCCCTTTAGGACTGAATGGAAGATGAGGTCTTGAGGTCTATGTGTAAGCCATTGGTAGCCCTGTGTGTAAGGCCCACAATACGCATGGATGAGGCTGCACATTGGTTTGGCCTAATCTATCATGCCATGGACTTCATGAGTTGCAACCCATGAGGGTGTGATGTACAATGGTATTCAGAGAACTGACCCCAGTGCCGGATCAAAGCAATTACCTGAATTACTTTTCTTATAAAGTGGAGTACGCCACTTTTGGGTATCAAAATGGGAGGGAAAACATGCATCACTATTCATCTGCACAAAAACTAGATAGAACATTAGTTGTTTAATTTATGTAATCATGATTGTACTTCACATAACATGACCCACTAGTACAAACTTGGGAAATCATATCCTCTATGAATTAATATTCAAAATATGTTGTTCATTTTTAATAAGTGTCACTGTCTTCCTTCTTCCTTCCCTCGACAAAGTCATTGTCTCACTAGAGAAGATGGTCGACCCACCATCTGTCAAACCAGTGGACACCATGGTTATTCTAAGGTTGAAATAATGATACGAACTTGATAGAAGAATCATTAAACTCCCTTTTCATGATTCACAAGAAGATAGGTTTTCGAAACTGCAAACTTAGTTTCAAGAGGCTGGTATGGATGTTAAATATTCTTGGATGTGTATGAGTTTTTTAAGGACAGGAATTATTTATTGTATGCATGTGAGGATACCATCGAAAAGGATAATCCTGACCATGAAGGAAAAATTATCGGGTTTGTGTCATATATTAAACCACATTTTATGTATCAATTTCATGATCTTTTGATCTTTATTTTAGTCTTTGAATTGAAATATTTTGTGGGGATTCAAGTTGGAAGATACATGAAGCAAAGGTGGTGATCCAGACATATAAAATAAAAAGACCCTATATTAATAAATATACTTCCACTCTCATATTCTTCAAGAGATCTCATTTTCCTCAAAAATAAAGCATTCAATACTTCTAGTTTCATAAATAAGTAGCATCTCATGGGAATTCAAGCCTTCAAAAAATAAGGGGTATCCCAATAACCATTTTTGTTTTGCAAAGGAGAAAGATCCATAGACAAGGGAATGTGGTAAAAAATTTATTCATACATTGAGATGATATATGGTTCTGTGAACTAGTGTATAAGTGATACACTCTCACTAGGTTTAGAAAAGAATAATATACACATATTGTGAAACGATGCACCACATACACGTGATAGGTGTAACCACACCCTCAACAAGATTCAAAAAGTAAAATAGTTGCACATACCAGTTCTTGGATATTACAACCCCACTATGTTATGTTATGATAACATTATTTATGTACTCAGCTGATACATGTGGATTAATGAAGAAGGATCATGCACTATTTTTTGTAACATAGAGAACCAAATTCTTACCTATGTTTATATTTATTCATGGAATAAGTATAACTCACATATTTTTTAGATAATGTTTTTTAAGATATCCAAACATGGTCCCTAGTGGAAAGTGGATAAACAGAATCAAGAATCAAACTATACAGTGTGTGTATATACTTTTATGTACAAAGAGAAAGTGAAAAATGAATTTATGCATGAATTGATATGTGTATTCATATACCTATGAATAGATAATTGTGATAGTGTGTGCATATAAATTATTTTCAAGAATAATATAGTTCAATGCAGTTTCACTTGAATAATGATAACAATGCGGGGACGTAGAATAGTGAAGTGTGCATGAATGATATTGAGAATGATAATTTCTGAAAGAAACATGAAAAAAACATTAATTAATAATTAATTATGTTCATGTGATGTTTTCTTCATAATTCCAAGCCTAATTAAAATACATTTATAATATTAATTTATCAATATAGTGTAATTATTTGTTGTAAAATATTCAGTTTGGAAAAGAGGATATCAATACTATACTCAATTTCAAATATTTTGTATCAAGGAAGTTAAAAATTATATCCACATAAATATTCATTAATCACTATAATTGATGAGAAATTAGTTGTGCTGATTCTAATATGATCAGGTCTTACATTGATTTAATAATAACAACGTAATTTTTTGATTTGAGAATACTTTGAAGAAGGTGATTTAGTGTAGTCAGTTTTACATTGAATAATAAAGAGTGAATAAGGATAATAAGTGATTGTCTAATAAATATTCAGTTTATATTCATTTGGATCAAGGATAATTAATTTTATCATTCCTCACCATATTCACATTGTGGCTAATAGAATAATAAAAGGTCCATATTTCAATTTGCTACTATGAAGATGATGATGAAGAAGAAGAAGGGTTGCGTTCCTTCTACTGAGAAAGTAACAGGTAAATAATTGTAAGATCATTTTAGACTTTTACATCCAAATAAAGGATCCTATATTAGAAGATATTATTGGTGGTACAAAATACCTTACTATGAAGGAGAAAAATATCTTCATTGGTAGTATAATGAACCAACTAGGAGTTGCAGGTTAGACCAGGTTTTCACCATTATAGGGAAGAATAATTACTTCATTCCAACATCCTAAGCTATAGGTACTCACAATAGATAAAGGATTGTCTCCTAGCTAATCCACTATAATATATAGTACATTTTAGCGGACAATCTGTGTACTGGTCATATCCATACTCAATAAGGACTAGCTTCTCAAATTGAGTAGTAAACCTTGTAAAAATATCATGTGCTATTCTTCTGTGATTTAATATTATTGTATGCAATATGGAAAATATAATAATAGAATTGAGATCCTAATAGTTCAATGAGGTAAAGGGATAAAAACATAATCGGGTTTTAAAAATTCCCCAACACAAATTCACCCCCTCTCAGTGTTTGGTATATCCCAATATAGTCATTTCAAGTGGTATTAGAGCTAAGGTTAACAATTGTTGGATTATCTACAGTAAAGTAATTATATTTTTAAGATTTTAGTTTCTTTCATAAGTAATCAATGAAATTTATTTCTTGTGAATATTAAATTATCTCTAAGTAGAATTATATTTCTACCAAGACCATGGTGAACAAAAAAAGGAATGAGAAGAGAAAGTAGAATAATAAGCCCCTCTTATCTAAATAATAAGAACTATCTCTTTCTCCATTCCTTGATAACAATGAATACATATTAGTCTTGGAAAGTATTGAGTAGGTGGATCAAGCATCCACTAAGAATATGGATAGCCTTCCTACCTCTGGTGATCAGGAGGTATGTGTTAGTAAATTTCAAAATTATTGCATAAGTGGTGGGGATTATTATTCTAAAAATTCTCAAGAATTATTAGTTGATAGATTATGAGTTATTATACATGGTATTATTGAAGAATGACCCTCCCCTATTTGTGGATTTATTTATTGTATTCTAGAATATATCACAAAGATGGAAAGAGAAACTGATGTTTTCGATAAGGGATTGTTGGAAAAAATTATTGACTACCTAAATCTCTCTAGATAGGTTGTTACCTTTAAAGAAAAAAAGATAACTTGAAATAACTTCCTCAAAATGGAACAATGATGTTGAAGAGAAATATTGATTCAATAATAATATTCAAGATTAGATCCATGCATTTGAAGAAAAATTGAATAACATCGTTGATGTCAAGATTTCACAATTGAAAGAAAATTATAAGAATATCCAATAACATGACACTTTTTTACCGAAAATGTTAAGCTATATGAAGATGAAGTTGAAATAATAAAGTAGTATTGTGAAGAAAATATTATTATGATTGAATTTCAGAAAATCGTCCTCAATATGAAATATCTAGAACTGGTATCTCAGTTGAAAAATATTAAAGGAAAAATATTGAAACTTAAAAAAATAATGATACATTTTCTACTGGTACTCAATGTTCTTGGGAGGATTATAATGTTTTAAGACATCCAAAAAGTGATAAAATGATAATGAATTCATTCAATGATCTATCAGAAGAAGCTTAGAATAATTAGGTACCATCCATATCATTGTTTACTATCGTTTGTAAACTATTATAATGAACAGTGTTTGTTGTAATAAAAAATATGAACAAGTATGGATGACAAAAAGTGAGATGATTCTTAAAAACCTTACTAGAGTGGATAAGAAAAAGAATGTGTAAGTTGGTTCCAAACAGAGAGAACAAAAATTCATAAATAATACCCAAAAATATGATAAAGAACATATAAAAAAATAAATATTTTTGGATCAATGTTGGTGTTGCAATATATTATGGATTTGTGCATTATATTTTTGGTACAATCCTAAAAATCAAAAATAAAAAAGGATTCCCATGTCACGTGGGAGAAATCATGCGATTAATAAGAAACATAAACTAGTCCAGAAGCATCTGTATACAGTTTTTTTAAATTCTTGATTACAAGTTTTATCCATGAAATAGAACTGGTACACGATCATCTCAACATGTATCAAAATTTGATGAGAATAGAAGACCACATACGTTGGAGAAGAATGAAGAATCTACCTTGATAAGAAATCATATGAATGTTGTGAAAAAAAATTCTCCAAATAATATTTCATGTAATGAAAATGAAAATACATTGGATTAAAAATATAGGATGTTGAATAAAAGTAAACAATCCAAAATAACTACTAAGATGGTTGAAAATTAGAATAACCCATGTGGAAGATCAAAAATTTCTACCATTGTTCCTATTGAAATTTTAGTTATCTAGATTAAAGATTTGGAAAGAATGAGGAAACATGAAGATGCATAAAATAAGGCAAATGAAAAAGTAAATGAAATGATTAAACATGATGAATTCAAATTGCATGAGGTATTTTGAAGAAAATGAAACTACTATGCTAAGGATGTTTTGTGTGAGATATGGAAGAAAGCTGGTCACACTATAAAAGGTTGCTTAACCATTACACTTGAACAAGAATCATCCATTAAGAAGAGAAAGAATGTACCATCTACAAAGGATATTGAAAAGAAAAGTTATCCACTAAATGAATAAGAAGATGCTAAGAGATCCAAACTTTACTAAAATAAATCAGAACAAATTTTCATATGTGAAAGCATGAAGACTAAAGTAAATGGAGCAACCTGGTTGAGAAAATCATATCAGCCTTACTATTCGTAGTGATAAAGAAAGATGATTCCAAATTATTCCCAAAATATTTTTAAATTTTATTTTTACATATAATGTAGGGAATTGAAGGTGAATCATGTTATCGGGGGGAGAAACTAATAAGAAGTTAAGGATATCAATTCATGATAGAACAGATGAAAAATTCAACACCCTTGAATGATTCCTCAATAGATATTCAAATTAGAATACGATAGAGGATCGTATTTTATGAAGATGAAGAATATGGTGATCTATTTTAAAAATTTAGGATAAAGAATATTGGATTTGAAATGATCTTATTTTTTGAATCTAAAATAATATATTTTCAAGAATACCATCCTTGGTAAAGTTTTGAATGTTAACTAAAATGGACTATTACAAGTGAAAAATCCATTCTGGTGTATTCTCCATAATGATCATTAGTGAAATAAATTATTGAGGAAATCCACCCTTATGAATATGGTGAGAAGTATTTCCCTTTAGATGTATATAAATTAAAAATGATGAAAAATATTCAAGATTAATTATTTCAATTGGGATCAAATATGATTATTATAGAAATTTCATAAAGATCATTTCATTAAAAAATGTATGTTTTTTATTAATATCTCATCCGTGGTTACACTAGATAAAGATCATTTTACAAAGGGAGATAATTTAATTACTAAAGGGAATAAGAAATATTGAAGTTCCATAAGTAAATTTATCCTTCTTATTACACTTGAATGTTTTTGAACTATTTTTTAAAGTGAGAAAATGAGTTTCATGTTGATTATTCTCTATAGGATTCATATCACATTGAATATTTTCATCATGGAATGAATGTGAATAAACCTTGAATAAAAGTATATAAGTTCTCATTTGATAAGGTTTCATGATCAGTTAGTAAGGAAAAACATTTTTGTCTAAATAAATTCCCATTTTTTTCTACACCAAGCATAGATCAAGTGGAATTGGTGAGAAATGTTGGATGAATCATTTCTTAAGTATGGAATAATACCATTTTATCATGAACTTTAAATTTTTTTCAATAAGGGTGAGGGAAAGTAAAATAAATTTTTAAAAAATTAAATGGGAGAGAAAAGATAATGATCCACATATTAACACATTCACTTGGAAATAACGTTCAAGGTAATTCCAACAAATTCAAAGGGGGAGATAGAAGTGTGAGAGTTGTGTATATATTGTATTTTTTTTCAAATTATTTCCATTAGTTGTCAATGGTGTTCAATGATATAAAAATATCTCTTTGATTTCAATGTGATGAAGTAGTTTGAAAGTTAAAGGATCATTGATGAATTGTTCAAGTCTTGATATTTCAAGAAACAACTTTTTACGACTTTGAGATTCATGGTGATGTGTAGTGAATTTTTATGGATTAGTTAAATGATGTGTTATTTTATAAGAGAATAATTATCCTAGGAAATCATATGATCATTTTACTTCTTATAATTAAAAATAATTGTATCAAAGGTGATTAATTGTTTACAAATAATATTATTGTGGTTTTAATGTTAAGAAACTCTTTGTAAATTTTATTAAAAATGGAATAGAAGAATTTTTGAAGAAAGTAATGAAACATGTTATTGTTATATGAGAACCATAAAAGAGATAACATGAATATTATTGAAGGATATATTTTCCTAAAGATGACTTTGAAGAAAATAAAGAAAAATATTATGAACCATGCAATATTTCATGAGAGTATATTGAAATATGAAGTGACTAAGTGGTGTATAGATTTTTTAAATACTATACTTTACTTAAAATTTATTCTAAGTGTTTGTAAAAAAATTGGATAGCCATTACAAGCCTAAGGGGAAAGTCTATCAACCCACTTACGGGACTCTAGGTAGACCCTGTTGGAAGGACTAGTCCTTTAGAACTGTAAGAAAGAAGAGGAGATGAGGGTCTTGTATATTCCCTAAGTGGTCATGTGTGTAATGTTCATGATGAACATGTCCCAGGATGCACATTTCTTGGCCATAATCCATCAATTCCATAGACCGCGTGTTTCATGACTTGTGAGGGAATGATGTGCAAGTATCTTCTAGGTCTTGACCCCAGTGCTAGCTCAAAGCAACATAACACACATATTTTGTTATAAAGAAGAGAAATTCCACTTCTGGGATTTATTGTGGGACACAAAAAACACGTTACAATTCAAAAACAAAAAAACTAGAAAAAACATTGGCCATATAATCAAAAAGATATTGGTCGTCCATCACATGCCATTCCCCAATATTTTAAACAAGGGCTATCAAATCCTCCAAACATTATTACTAAAAATAATCCTCACATTTTAAACTAGGGCTTCTATCTTCCTCCGGGCTTCCCTCGATAATGGAATTGTCTCAACGAAGAATATGGATGAACCACCATTGATCAAACCAGTGGACACCATGGTCATTATGGGGTTAATATATTTAGAATAATGTGATCTAAGAATCATTCCACTACATTTGCATGATTCAACACAAAAATAGTTTAGTTGAACTGAAAAAACAGTTGCAAGAGCCCGGTTTGGATTTTTAGTATTATTGGATGTGTTTGTGTTTTTGATGGATATACATTACTGATGATATGCATGTTAGGATACCACCACAAATTATAATCCTGATGAGAAAAGAAAAACGACATGTCTTGTGGTGTATTTTTAAACCACATTTGGAGTATTCAAATCCGATATCTTTAACTCCTTATTTGGGTCTTTTAGAACAATATGTTTTGTAGGGACTGAAGTCAATAGATGTACAAAGTAGAGGTGTTGATACATAATTATAAAAGAAGAAGCCCTGTTGTTTATAAAAATGTTGTTTCTCTCATATTATTTTTGATATTTTTTTTCATCGAAAAGAGAGCATTCTCGACATCCTGTTTCACGAAAGAGCATACTCTAATGATCTGTCAAGGATTCATGAATAATGGGAGTCCCACAAACAATTATGGGTTTGTAAAATATTATTATCCATGGGAATGTCAAAGGTTTTCATACCCTCATCATTCTTAGGGAAGGTGGATGGTTACATAAACCAGTGTTTAAGCGACACAATCTCACTAGGATTAACAATGAATAACTATGAAGATCTTGTGCAATGATGATCTATAAACACATGAAAGGTGTAGATACACCCTCGATTTGATTCATGAAAATACTAATTATGAGAACAAGTTAATGGATATTATATCCTCATTATGTTGTGTTATGATAACACTATTTGTGAACTCAATTGATACACATAAAATTGTAAAGAAGTACCGTATACTATATGTTTGTGTAGAGAGAACCAAATGATAACTGAAGTTCATATTTTTGAAAGGAATAAGATGAACTCACATTATGTTTGGATATTTTTTTGAGATACCTGAACCTTGTTCTAGTTAAAATATGATAAACAGAAGGATACATTATAGTATATAATGTTTACATATACTTCTATGTGAATATATAAAGAGAAAAAATATATGAGTACATTGATATGTTTATGAATATAACCATAAAGAGATAATTGTAAATATTTTTGAATATAACTGATTTGATAAAAGAAGAGAGTTCTACAAAGCTACACTAACATAATGATAACAAAGAAAATATGATGGATAATGAAGTGTACATGCATGATAATGAGAATGATAATACATGAATGAAAAAGTAACAAAAACAACAATTGAAAATTAATTATGTTCAGGTGATATTTTTTTGATAATTCTATGTATAATTAATATACACTAATAAGATGAAATGTTCAGTGGAGTGTAGTTCATGGTTTTGAAATATTCAGTTCCAGTTAGTGAAAATAAATACTATACCCAATTTTTAATATTGTTTATCAATAATATCATATAATTATATCCATATATATATTCATATATCACTCTTATGGAAAAGAAATTAATTTTTATGGGTTTAATCTAAGTTGATATAAAATTTATTTAATAATCAGAAAAGAATTTTTTGATTCTAGAGAACTAGGAAGAAGGTGATTCAGTGAAGTCTGTTTTGAATTTAAGAAGAAAACATGCATAGGAATATGTGACTAACCAATCAATATTCAGTTCATTATCATTTGGATCAGGGGAAATATGGATTTTTATTCCACACCATATTCATATAATTGTGATTGATAGAAGAATAATTAGTGAAACTTTTAGTTTCCTGTTGTGAAGAAGAAGAAGAAGGTTTTCTTTCCTACTTCTAAAAAAGTAACAGGTAAAGTAGTATAAGATCAAAGAAGACTCTAATATCCAACAAAAAACTTATCCGATTAAAGATCTAACTGGTGTTATAGACTACCTTACTAATAAGGCTAAGACTGTCTTCAGACGAATTATAAGGAACCAGTAAGGAGATGAAAGTTGGACGAGGTTTTCACCAATCCTAGGTTGAATAATTTCTTCATTTCCCATCTATAGGTGTAGCGGCTCATAATAACTAATGGATTATCCCCTAGGTGGACCACTATAACTCATACAACATTATACTATATAATCCATTTTCTGGTCACATCAATACATGATAAGTACCAGATAATCTATTTGAGTATTGAACCTTTTAAAAATATCATCTCATATTCTCTAGTGATTTAATACTCGTTCATGAAAAAGGTAAAAGATAATAATAGAATCATGACCCTAACAGGTCAAATGGTTAAAGGAATAAAATGTTGAATTGGACTAATAAATTCCTCCACACTAATTCACCCCACCTCTCATTGTTAGACATATCCCAATATTTCATTTCATATTTAACGTGTGCCATTGGATGAGTTTTTATTTTAGTAAAATATTACTAGAAAACACATAAAGTGGGATGGGTCATATCGATCAAGGGAAAGTGGTTAATTCCATATAGAAGGAAAACAATTATTGAGGGCCACTTGGAAATGGTTAACATTGATTCAAATTCCCATGGGGCTAATATGTATTAAAATGTGTCAATTCCATTAAGGTATCATGATGATGATATGATTGGGTGTGTACAAAACCATTAAAGACAATGTTAGTCGATGTGAACCTCACTAACTATTCTTGAGTGATCATGATATACTCAAAGTGTTAAAGGCATTGTGGTTTTTTAAAGATGACATAATGGTAGGATCAACTGATCTTTTTTTAGAGGAATAATCTAGATATGGTTTGACTATTATTTTTATCCATAGTTGAGTAATGGTTGGTTGGAAACCATGTCACGAACTTCATATTGTATGTGATAGGATTTTCTGAAGTATTCTTAGTAATAAGTAATTTCAACCTTGTGTACTATTGGCTAAATTATGATCATTCTCCTCATAATGACATTATCCAAGGTGCACTAAAAGAGTTTCTGTTATACACTTATCTAAATTAAAATTCTCTTCAGTTTTGATAAATATAATCCATGGGGTGTATTCTCTTGATGAATAGTTTCTCATAGGGTAATGGTTACTCTTGAGTGATACTTGGTTTCTTGAGTATGAATTACTTAGACAAACTTATGTACACTAGATGACTCTTGAATTGACTGTTGTTGGGCTCAATTGATGTTTTCATGTGTGGATGTTTCAGCTATGTACTGACATCTAACTTATATTCATTGTAGTATGTATTCCCTTGGATTAGATTCATCTACACAAATTTATGATTAAATGTTACCATAGACTTTATTTAGGCATGGATAGGATGCTTCGAGGGTGATGATTCAAATGTGTTGGATCAGATATACACTCCTATTCATTTTTTGCCATGACAACATTGATTAATGTTTTGGACAGAGATTCCATTATATTATAGTAATGTAAATCATAGAATATTTCTAGATAAATCTCAATGCGCCTTCATTAAAGGACATTAGGATCTAGTTTTTTTAAATGCATTATCTGTCTAAGTGAAGAATTGAGGTATTTTTTTGTTGCATATGATTGATGAGCGACCGCTTCAGACATTTCATTTGGATGATGTGTGTTTAGTTCATTTTGGTCAAGGATTCTCATGAAAATATGGATTGAAAAAGATAAATGATGTCAATTGTCAATCAATCATTCGATCGATTTGCGGATAATGTTAGGAGCATCATTAGAGTGCTGAGGGAATGCATAAATAGGCAACTTGGATGGTTGAGGTACCATGATCATAGTTTTCCCGTAAATGGTAAAAACTATGGTGGTTAGCACCACATGTCATATTTTTAAAGAGATGATGATGTGATCATGTCTCAATTTAGATAGGGTTTTTCCAATTCTAAATTTGTGTTTTATATTAGGAATTCGAGCATTGGATCGAGTTTTAACTGCTTACATATCAGATGTAAAAAGTTTTATTTGAGGTGTGTTAGACATTTGGAAATGTAACAGGACCATTTACATGAAAAATCATGAATTGAGTAAGTTTTTTTATTGTTATTGTTGTCAAAAAAGGATTCTCATGTATGAGAAGTTTTATGGTTCGAAGAGTGTAAGTTCCCATTCTTTTAATCGAATGAAGTTTCCAATGGAATTTTTTTTAATTAGTGTATGGGACATTTTGGAATCTTGGATTTTGATTGATATTTCAAGGGTTTAAACTTCATTGAGTGATGTTTTTAGATGTTGGTTATTATTCGGTGGAAGCCTCATGGTTGCGAGAAAACACTAAAGGAAGAACGAACTGCTTGGGATAGTGAATTAATACTATAGCTAGTCATTAACGTAATGAATTACTTTCATGGAATCAATGGGTTTCACAGGGTGAATACAGGGAGGATTCGGGAAGTGAAATCCTGGGTTCTTTAAATTGAGGAATTCATGACATGAATCTGGTTAACATCGTGGATAATTAACCATTTTTTATGGTTAACCAGGGATCAACCACTTCTTTTTTCATTAGAAAATGGGAAGACACCTACGAGGTCTCATCAGCTGCTCCTCTCCCTCCCATAGGGTTCTTTAGATCTCCTCCATCTGATATATGATTAAAGATTCGTCTGTCACATTGTATATCCCTTGGTAAGCTCTCAATTCATATTTCTTCTTCCATAATTTTTCTTTATGTATGAAAAAAAATTCCATGTGAGTACATTTTCAAAAAATTTAAGTTGTTTGTAGATTTTTCCAGTTTCTCTCGATTCATCTCGAGTTATTGTCTGATAATGGTTGACTAGAACTCCCTTGGTATAATGTAGGTGGTCTATAGATTTTTCCTTAATCAATTTGTTGTTTATCACTTACCCCATTTTGTTTTAGGCTATTTCTTATATGAAATGCCTCTAAAATGTCAAATTAAATATGTATAACATGTTGATTTAATTAAATTGTCCTAATTCATTAAATTTTACCATTGGAGGTGGTCACCTCAACCCAAAACATATCTTTATGTGTGTTTCTTTTATGATTATGACCTATGATTAATCTATGAGAATAAAGCACACCCTCTGGGAGATGTTTCGAATGGTATTAATTATAGTTCATTTCAAACTTTGATCATATTTTAAGGTGTGATGATTATTCTTTCATGTAAGGGATGATAAACATGAATAATGCAATTTGGGCATGATAACCAACATGTACTATTTATAATAAAAATTCCTATGAGGTACATTGTCTTCTAGAATAAAAATTGACATCTTAATGGGAATATTTGAATGACAAATGGAATGGACCTTCCCATGGAGTACATTATTTTATTATAAATGAAATTACTAATCGATATGATTGAATTTGGACGTGGCGTGCATAAATTCAAGGTGTCCCTTACACATTTTGATACACGGGAATGATTTCACTTATAAATCATAACACTTGGGCATGGAATCCCTCATAAATTGTGATACTCGGTCATTAAATCACTTATACATCATGATACTAAGGCATAAAATCCCTTATACATCTAGATACACTGGCATGATTTCCTTTATACATTGTGATAATCGGTAATGTCATCCCATATACATTATGATACTCAGTCATGATGACTCTTACACATCTTGATACTCAGGTATAGTGTCCCTTATAGATTGTGATACTCAGGCATGATGTCCCATATATATTTTGATAATCGGGCATATCATCCCTTATACATCACGATACATGGGCATAGCGTCCCTTATACATCGTGATACATGGTCACAGTGTCCCTTATACATTGTGATACTCTAGAATGGGATCCCCTATACATCACAATATTCGGGCATGGAGTCCCTTATATAGTGCAATAAAAGGGTGTGGTCGACATCCATACTACCTTATGATATTCTTATGACTAGCCATAGAATCCCAAGTTACACCCCCAGTCCTAAATAGAATTACATATATATATATATGGTTATAAAAGTTACATCATATATAAGACATATATAAACATACATATCTATGTATATTTACACATATATGTACATGGTGACATAAGTTCAGGAGATACTCTATATTGGGTTGAGGTGGGTATTGTCGGCCAGCCCTCCCACAAGGATCCTTAGGGAGACATGGTTTATTTATTTTACTTTTTTACTAATTTACATATCAAATATTCACACTAATTTACATTATACCCATAGACTGAAGGCATTAGATACAATTGGTGGTGGACAATATATGTACTGGTCATATCCATACTCAATAAGGACTGACTTCTCAAATTGAGTAGTGAACCTTGTAAAAATATCATGTGCTATTATTTAGTGGTTTAATAATCTTTTATGAGATAGGGAAAATAGAATAAGAAAATCGAGATCCTAATATTTCAAGGAGGTATAGTGATAAAAACATAGTGAGTATTAAAAAGTCCCCAAAACAAATTCACCCCTCTCAGTGTTTGGAATATCCCAATGTAGTTTTTTCAAGTGGTATTAGAGCTAAGTTTAACCATATTTGGATTCTCTATATTAATGTAATTATCTTTTGATGATTTTAGTTTCTTTCCTAAGTCATCAATGAAGTTTAGTTTCTGTGAATATACAGTTATCTCTATGTAGAATTATATTTCTACCAAGACCATAATGAACAGTAAAAGGAAAGAGAAGATAAAGTAGAATAAGAAGCCCCTCTTATCTAAATAATAGTAGCTATCTCTTTATCCATGTCTTTATAACATTGAATACATATTATTATTGGAAAGTAATGAGTTGGTGGATCAAGCTTCCACTAAGAATATGGATAGCCTTCCATCCTCTGGTGATTTTGAGGTATGTGTTAGTAAATTTTAAAATTCTTCCATAATTGGAGATGATTATAATTCTAAAAATTCTCAAGAGTTATTAGTTGATAGATTAAGAGTTATTAAGAATGGTATTCCTAAAGAAAGAGGCTACCCTATTTTTGGATTCATTCATTGTATTCTGGAATATATCACCCAGTTGGAAGGAGAAACAAATGTTTTGGATAAGGGATTATTGGAAAAAATTATTGAATACCTAAATCTCTCTAGATAGGTTGTTACCTTTGAATAAAAAAAGAGATAACATGACATAAATTCCTAAAAAATGGAACAATGAAGTTGAAGATGAAGATAGAGTCAATAATAATCATCAAGATCAGTTCCATGCACTTGAAGAAAAATTGAATAACATATTTGATGTGATGTATTAATAATTGAAAGAAAATGGTAAGAATGTCAAATAACCTGAATAATTTTTATAGAAAAAGTTAAGCTATATGAAGATGAAGTTGAAATAAAAAAGCAATATTGTGAAGAAAATATGATTGTGATTGAAGTTCAGAAAATCATCCTCAATATGGAATATCTAGAATTGGTATTTCAGTTGGAAAATATTTAAAGGAAACATATTAATACTTCAAAAAATAAGGATACATTTTCTACTAGTACTCTATGTTCGTTGGAGTATTCTAATGTTGAAAGACCTCCAACATGTGATAAGAAGATTATGACTTCATTCAATGTTCTATCAGAAGCAGTTGAGAAGAATCAGGTACCATCCATATCATCTTTGATGATTGTTTCTATCATATTATCATGAACATTGTGGGTTGTAAGATAAAACATGAACAAGTATATATGATGAAAGTGAGATGATTGTTTCCACCATGACTAGGGTGGATAAGAAAATGCATTTGTAATTTAGTTCTACATAGAGAGCACAAAAATTCATGAATAATACCCAATAATATGATAAAGAACATATAAAGAAATAAATATTTATTGATCAATGTTGGTGTTGAAATATATTTTAGATTTGCGCATTATATTTTATGTAAAATCCTAAAAATCAAAAATCAAAATGGATTCCCATGTAAAGTGGGAGAAATCATGAGATTAAGAAGAAACATCAACTGGTCCAGAAGCATCTGTATACAGAAAACAGATTTAAAATTATTGATTACAAATTTTATCCATGAAATAGAACTGGTACAAGATCATCTCAACATGTATATAAATTTTATGAGAATAGAAGACCACATATGTTGGCTATGAATGAAGAATCTACCATGATAAGAAATCATATTAATGTTGTGAAAAAAAAATTCTCCCAATAATATTTCATGTAAAGAGAATGAAAATACCTTGGATAAAAAATTTAGTATGTTGAATAAATGTAATCCATAAAAAATAAATACTAAGATGGATGAAAATTAGAATAACCCACGTGGATGGTCAAAAATTTCTACCATAGTTCCTAATGAAATGTTTGTTATCTAGCCTGAAGATTTGGAAAAAATTGGGAAACTGGAAGATGCATAAGCTAAGGAAAGTGAAAAAGGAAATGAAATGATCCCACATGATAAATTAAAATTGCATGAGGTATTTTGAAGAAAATTAAACTATTATTCTAAGGAAGTTTTGTTTGAGAGATATAAGAAATATGGTCACACTACAAAAGGTTTCCAAACCATTCTAATAGAACAAGAAGCATCCATTAAGAAGAGAAGGAATGTATCATCTACAAAGGATATTGAGAAGAAAATTTATCCACACAAAGAATAAGAAGATGCCAAGAGATCCATACTTCCCTAACATAAATCAGAAAAAAAATTTATATGTAAAATCATGAAGTCTAAATTAAATGGAGTAACTTGGTTGAGAAGATCATCCCAGCCTTACTATTCATATTGATAAAGAAAGTAGAATAAAACTTATTCCCTAAATATTTTTTTATTTTATTCGTACATATAATGTAGGGAATTTAATGTGAATCATGTTATCATGGGGAGAAACTGAGAAGCAATTATGCATATCAATTCTTGATAGAACACATGAAAAATTCACCACCCTTGAATGATTCCTCAATTGATATTAAAATTAAAATACGATAGAGGATCATATTTGATGAAGATGAATAATATGATGATCTATTTTAAAAATTTAGGATAATGAATATTTCATTTGAATTGATCTTATTTTTGGTATCCTAAATAATATGTTTTCAATAATACCATCCTTGGTGAAGTTATGAAAGTTAAGTAATCTAGACAGTTGCAAGTAAAAAATTCATTCTGGTGTATTCTCTATACTGATCATTAGTGAAATACATTCTTGGGTGGATCCAAAATTTTGAATATGGTGAGAAGTGTATCCATTTAGGGGGATATAAATTAAAAATGATGAAAAATATTATAGAGTAATTATTTCAATTGGGATCAAATATGATAATTATAGAAATTTCTTAAAGATCATATAATTGGAAAATTTATATTTTTTATTAATCTATCATCCTTGGTTACATGAGATAAATAACAGTTTATAAATGGAGATAATTTAATTACTCAATGGAATAAGAAACATTGAAGTTCCCTAAGGAAACATATCCTTCTTATTACACTTGAATTTATTTGAACTATTTCTTGAATTGAGTGAATGATTTTCAGGTTAATTATTCTCTAAAGGATTCATATCACAGTGAGTATTTTCATCATGGAATGAAAGTGAAAAACGCTTGAATAAAAGTATATGAATTCTCATTTGATAAGGTATCGTGATTACTTAGTAAGGAAAATCAATTTTGTCTAAATAAAATCATCCAGTCTTCTACACCAAGCATAGCTCAAGTGGAATTAGAGTGAAATATTGGACGAAACATTTCATAAGTATGGAATAATACCATTTTATCAAGAACATTTTATTTTTTCCAATAAGGGGGAGAGAAAGTGAAATAAATATTTGGAAAATTAAATAGGCGAGAAAAGATAATTATCCAAATATTAATACATTCACTTGGAAGGAACATTCAAGGTAATGCCAAAAATTTCAAAGGGGGAGATATAAGTGTCAATGTTGTGTATAGATTGTATTCGATGTCAAATGATTTCCATTAGTTTTCAGTGGTGATAAACAAGATAAAAATATATCATTGATGTCAATGTGATGAATTAGTTTGAAAGTTAAGGGATCTAGGATGAAGTTCTTAAGTCTTGATATTTCAAAAAACATATTTTGATGACATTGAGTTTCACGGTGATGCATAGAGAATTTTTATGGATTCATTAAATGACATGGTATTTTATAATAGAATAATTATCCATGAAAATCATATGATCGTTGGACTGGTTCTTATTTCAAATACATGTATAAAAGGTGATTAAATGTTTACAATTAAAAATATACTGGTTTTAATGTTAAGAAACTCTTTATAAATTCTATTAAAAAAATAATAGAAGTATTGTTGAAGAAAGTAATGAAACTTGTAATTATTTCATTGGAACCAAAAAATAGATAACTGTAATATTATTGAAGGATATATTTTCCTAAAGATGACTTTGATGTAAATAATGAAAAATATTTTGAACCATGCAATATTTCATGAGAGGATATTGAAATGTGATTTTTCTAAGTGGTGTATGGATTTTTTATATTATACTTCACTTAAAATTTATTCTATGTGTTTGTAAAAAACTGGATGGCCATTACAAGCCTAAGGGGCCAGTCCATCAACCCACTTATGGGACTCTAAGTACACCCACTTGGAAGGACCATCCCTTTAGGATTGTAAGAAAGAAGAGGAGATGACAGTCTTGTATATGCCCTCAGTGGGCCTGTGTGTAAGTTTCATGGGGAACATGTTCCGGGACACACATAGGTTTTCCATTATCCTACAATCCCTAGACCACTTGTGTCACAAATTGTGAGGAAATTATGTGAAAGTGTCTTCTAGGTCCTGACCCCAGTGCTAGCTCAAAGCAATACCACACACATATTTTCTTATAAAGTAGAGAAAATCCACTTCTGGGTTTTTTGTGGGACAAAAAACACATATTACTATTCAAAAACATAAAAACTAGAAAAACATGTGCCATATAATTGAAGAGATCTTGGTCATCCCTCACATCCCATGCACCAGTAGTTTAAACTAGGGTTATCAGATCCTCCGAAAATTATTATTAAAAATAATCCACATATTTTTAACCAATGCTTATATCTTCTTCCAAACTTCCCTTGATAATGGAATTGTCTCACCAAAGAATATGGATGAATCGCCATTGATCAAACCAGTGTACACCATGGGCATTATGGGGTTGATATATTGACAATAATGTGATCTAAGAATCATTCCACTTCATTTTCATGATTCAACATGAAAATAGTTTAGTAGAATGATATACACATTTGCAAGAAGCTGGTTTTGATTTTTGATATTATTGGATGTGGTTGAGTTTTTAAAGGATTTACATTACTGATCACATGTACAGGAGGATACCACCACAATAGAGAATCCTGACGAGGAAAGAAAAGAGACATGTTTTGTGGTGTATATTAAACCACATTTTAAGTATTCAAATCCGAGATATTTTACACTTTATTTCAGTCTTTTGGCATAATATATTTTGTAAGGATTGATGTCATAAGATGCACAACGAAGAGTTGTTGGTTCATAATTATAAAAATAAGAATCCTTGATGTTAATAAATATGTTGTTGCTATTATATTATTTTAGATATTTTTTTCATCTAAAACAGAGCATTCTCGGCTTCCTGTTTCAAAAAGGAGTATACTCCCATGATCATTCAAGGATTCATGAAGAAAGGGAGTCTGATGATCCATTAAGGGGTTTTTAAGGATAAGGGTCCATAGGAATGTGAAAGGTGTTCAAACTCTCATCGTGCTTCAAGATGGTCAATGGTTCCATAAACTAGTGTTTAAGGGATACAATCTCACTAGGATTCACAATGAATAACTATGAACATCTTGTGAAAAGATGATCCACCAACACATGATAGGTGTAGACACACCCACGATGTGATTCACGATAAAAATAATTCTGAGAACTATTTAATGGATATTATATTCCCATTATGTTGTGCGACGATAACACTGTTCGTGAACTCAATTGCTACACATAAACCAATAAAGAAGTACAGTGCACAATTTGTTTGTGTAGAGAGAACCAAATGAGAACCTAATTTATTATTTGTGCAAGGAATAATAATAACTCACATAATGTTTGGTTATTTGTTTTTGAGATACCTGAACCTTGTTCTAGTAAAAAGATGATAAACAGAAGGAAGAATTAGAATACACAATGTTTACATATACTTCTATGTGAAAATATGAAGAGAAAAAAATGTATGAATGCATTGATATGTTTATGAATATACCCATGAAGAGATAATTCGAAAAATTTGTGCATATAACTAATTTGATAAAAGAATATAGTTTTACAAAGCTGCAAAAACATAAAGATAACAAAGAGAAGATGATGGATAGTAAAGTGTGCATGCATGATAATGAGAAAGATAATACATGAATGAAACCTGAACAAAAAACATGAATTGAAAATGAATTATGTTCATGTTAATTTTTTTTGTTAATTATATGCATAATTAATATATACTAATACGATTAAATGTTCAATGCAGTGTCGTTCATGGTTGCAAAATATTCAGTTCCAGTCAGAGGAAATCAATAATATATCCAATTTATAATCTTTTGTATCAGGGATATCATAGAATTATATCCATATAAATATTCTCATATAACTCTGACTGAAGAGAAATTAATTTTTATCGTTTTAATCTAGGTTTATATAAAAGTTATTTAATAATCACAAAGGAATTTTTTGATTCTAGAAAAATTGGTAGAAGCTGATTCAGTGCAATCAGTTTCGCATTGAATTAGAAAGAGTGCAGAAGAATATGTGACTAACCAATTAAAATTTAGTAGATTATCATTTGGATTAGGGGGAATTTGGATTATTATTCCACACTATATTCATATCATTGTGATTGATAGAAGAATAATAAGTGAAACTTTTAGTTTGTTGTTGCAATGAATAACGAAGAAGGGTTGCTTGCCTACTTCTAAGAATGTAACTAGTAAAGAAGTGGAAGATCAAAGAAGACTCTGACATCCAACAAAAAACACATCTGATGGAAGATCTGACCGGTGTTTTAGAAAACCTTACTAATAAGTTTATGACTGTCTTCAGACGAATTATAAGGAACCAGAAAAGAGATGCAAGTTGGACGAGTTTTTCACCAATCCTAGGATGAATAATGTCTTCATTTCCCCATATAAAGGTGTAGTGGCTCACACTGACTAATGGATTGTATCTTATCTGAACCACTATAACTTATACAACATTATACTGTATAATCCATTTTCTAGTCATATGAATACTTTATAAGGTCCATATACTCTTTTTGAGTAGGTAACCGTTTAAAAATATCATCTCATATTCTCTAGTGATTTAATACTCGTTCATGCAATAGGTAAAATATAATAGTAGAATCATGACCCTAAAAAGTCAAATAGGTAAAGTAATAAAATGTTAAATTTGACTAAAAAATCCCTCAACACTAATTCAACCCACCTTTCAATGTTAGACATATCCCAATATTTCCTTACATATGTAACGTGTGCCATTGGATAAGTTCCTATTTTGGTAAAAGATTACTAGGAAACTCATAAGGTGGGGTGGGTCATATCGATCATGGGAAAGTGTTTAATTATATATAGAAGGAAAAAAAAATTGGAGGGCCATTTGAAAATGGTTGACATTTATTTGAATTCCCATGGGGCTAATATGTTTTAAAATGTGTCAATGCCTACAAGGTAGCATTATGATGATATGGTTGGGTGTGTACACAACCATTAAAGATAGTGTTAGTTGATTTGAACCTCACAAACAATTCTTGAGTGATCATGAGATACCCAAAATGTTAAATGAATTTTGGTTGGTTAAGGATGACATAATAGTAGGATCAACCGATCTTTTTTTAGAGGAATAATCTAGAGATGGTTTGACTATTCTTTCTATCCATAGTTGAGTAACAGTTGTTTAGAAACCATGTCAGGCCCTTCATATTGGATGTGATAAGAGTTTTTGAAGTAATCATAGTAATAATTGAATTCATCATGGTGTACGATTGGCTCAATAATGATCTTACACCTCATAATTACATCGTCCAATGTGTACTAAGAGTGTTTCTGTTATACACCGATATAAATTAAAATTCTCTTCTATTTTGATAAATACAATCCATGGGGGTTGTTCTTTAGAAGATTGGTTGTTCATTGGGTAATGGTTACTCTTGAGTGATACTTGGTTTCTTGAGTATGAATTTCCTCGACAAACTTATGGACACTAGATTACTCTTGAATTGACTGTCGTTGGGCTCAATCAATGTTTTGATGTGTGGGTGTTTCAGCTATGTACTCACATATAACTTGTATTCATCATAGTATGTACTACCTTTGAAGAGTTTCATGCATTATAATTGATTATTCAAGGTTACCATAGAATTTAGTTATGCATGGATAAGGTGCTTCATGGGTGATGATTCAAATGTGTTGGATCAGATATACATCTATGTTCATTTTTTGGAATGACAACATTAATGAATCTTTTGGACACAGATTCCATCATATGATAGTTATTAGAATCATTGAATATTTCATAATAAATATTTATGTGGCTTCATTAAAAATAATTAAGATCTAGTTTTTTAAATGCATCATCTGTATAAGTCGAGCGTTGATGAATGTTGTCACCTAGAGGTGGTTCGACTTGAGGTCTTTTTTTATTGAATACGGTTGATGAGGCACAGTTTCTGACATGTTTTTGTGATTATGTGAGTGTAGTTCATGATGGTCATGGATTATTATTAAAATATGTATTTAACATGATAAATTAGGTCAATCATTAATCAATCGTTCGATCAATTTGAGGATCATGTTAGGAGCATCATTAGAATGCTAAGGGAATGCTTAAATAGGAAACTCCGATGGTTGAGGTACCATGGCGCAGTGTTTTCCATTAAATGGTAAATCCTATGGTGGTTGGAACCATATGTCATATTTTAAAAGTGATGATTTTATGATCATGTCTCAAATGAGACCATATTTGTCAAATTCTATATTAATGTTTTCGATTAGGAATTCGAGCATTGGATCGAGTTTTAATGACTTACATATCATATGAAAAAAGTGATGTATGAGATGTGTTAGTCATTTGGAAATATAATATGACCATTTTCATGAAAAATCATGAACTGATTAGGTTATTTTATTTTAATTTGTTGTTTCAAAAGGATTCAATGGGATTAGAAGTTATATGATGGGGAGTGTGTAAGTTCCCATGATTTGAACCGAAAGAAGTTCCCATGGGAATTCAATTTTTTTAATTAATGGATGGGTAATTTTTGAATCTAGGATTTTGATTGATGCTTCAAGGGTTTGAAGTTCATTAAGTGGTGTTTTTAGATGTGGGTTATTATTTGGTGTAAGCCTCATAGATTTGAGAAAAAACTATAGGATGAATAAATAGTTTGACATAGTGAAATAATACTATACCTATTCATTAACATAATGAATTACTTTCATGACATGAATGGGTTTCAGAGGATGCACCCAGGAAGGATTTGGGATGTGAAATCTTGGGGGCTTTACATTAAGGAATTCAGGTCATGATTCTAGTTCACATCATGAATCATGCACCATTTTTTTAAGGTTAACAAGGGCTCAATCCCTTCTTTTTTTATTAGAAAATGGGAGGACAACTAGGAGGTCTCATCAGTTGCTCCTCTCCCTATCATAGGGTTCTTTGGATCTTCTACATCTAAGATATGATTAAATATTTTTCTGTCACATTTGATATCCCTCGGTAAGCTCTAAATTCATATTTTTTCTTCAATCAATTTTCATTATGTATGAAAAAAATTCCATGTGAGTACATTTTGTAATTTTTTTATGTTTTTTGTTGATTCATCCATTTTCTCTCTCTTTATCTCGAGTTAATGTCTGATAATGGATGATTATAACTCCCTTAGTATAAGGTAGGTTGTCTATAGATTTATCCTTAATGTATTTCTTGTTTACCACTTACCCCATTGTGTTTCATGCTAGTTCTTCTATACAATGCCTCTAAAATATTGAATTAAAAATGTAAAACATAATGATTTAATTAAATTGTCCTCATGCATTAAATTTTACCTTTGGAGGTGGTCACCTCAACCCAAAACATCCCTTTAGGTGTGTTTATTTAATTATAGTGACCTAAAATTCATTTATGAGATTAAAGAAAAATCTCTGGGAGATGTTTTAAATGGTTGTAATTATAGTTCCTTTCAACCTTTGATCACCTTTTAAGGTGTGATGATTATTCTCTCATGTATGGGATGATTAACTTGAATTAAGAAATTTGGGCATGATAACCAACATGTACTGTTTATAATAAAACTACCTATGAGTTACATTGTCTTATAGAATAATAATGAGCATCTTAATGGGAATATTTGAATGACGAATGGAATGGCCCTTCCCATGGAGTAATTTATTTTATTATAAATGAAATTACTAATCAATATGATTGAATTGTGACATGGCGTGCATTAATTCATGGTGTCCCTTATACATTGTGATACATGGGAATGATTTCACTTATACATCATAAAAGTTGTGCATGGAATCCCTTATAAATTATGATACTCGGTCATTGAGTCACTTATACATCATAATACTAAGGCATAAAACCCCTTATACATCAAGATACTTTGGCATGGTATCCTTTATACATTGTGACACTCAGGTATGTTGTGCCATATATATTTTGATACTCAGGCATGATGACCATTACACATCGTGATACTCGGGTATAGTGTCCCTTATACCTTGTGATACTCTAGTATGTTGTCCTATATACATCACGATACATGGGAATATCATCCCTTATACATCACGATACATGGGAATAACATCCCATATACATCCTGATACTTGGTCACGGTGTCCCTAATACACTGTGATACTCTAGAATGGAATACCCTATACATCACAATATTTGGGCATGGAGTCCCTTATACATTGTGATAAACGGGTGTGGTGGAAATCCATACTACCTTGTGATATTATTATGTGTATCCATAGAAGCCTAAGTTACACCCTTTATCCTAACTAGCATTAAATATCTATGTTTATTGTTATAGAAGTTACAACATATATAAGACATATTTAAACAAACATATCTATGTATATTTACATATATATGTACTTGGTGAAAAAAATCCAGAGATATTCTATCTTGGGTTGAGGTGGGTATTATCGGCCAGGCCTCCCACAGGGATCCTTAGTGTGACATAGTTTATTTATTTTACTTTTTTACTTATTTTCTTATGAAATAATCACACTAATGTACATTATACCCATAGAATGGATAGCATTAGGTACAATTAGTAGTGGATACTTGGTATATATCATTCCCTGTTTAGACAGACATTATTATTGGATATGGGAGTTCATAGAAAAGGATTGAGCTAGAGATTAGGATTCTCATGAAGTTATCCTTTTTGGATCCTGTTCACATTTATTATACATATACTATAATGAATTTTACCACATAAAATATGTTTACTGTTTATAATATGTAGAATCATTTGGACATGCATACATGGTTTTATATTTGGCGTTCTCCATTTTATCAGTTATTTTTGTCTTCCATTTTTTGGTCATTTATTTATACGACTTCCATTGTTGATTTTTTCATTACCTCTTATACCACTGGACTACTCTGATCATGAGGGTATAGTCTCCCCACCATACCATGATTTGACTCTTACTACTAGTTAGTAGCCTCTAGCATACAAGTAGACACGCTTGAAACCATGTAACTAATCAACTCGGGACACAATTTCAGTGTCTACCAATTCAAGATATTATATTTTCATTCAAAGGTTTGTAAATATATCATATAAAATATTTATCTTTAAATGGGTATTAAGAAAAAAAGGATCAGCTTAGGTTTGGTATTATTTCAAAAAAATGGGCTCGGTAATACATAAACCTTATTTACACTTCTATGTTAAATAGTAAGCTTGAATGTAATTCATGATTCCTTCGCCACCACATAGGAACCCTAAATACATTTCCACTTCTTGTGTAATCAATACACATGCGGTGTGAAAGAAATTCACACATCATGTAAGCCAATTTCTATATAAGGGACCCCTCATATTTTTAATCTCCCCATTTTTTATGCATTGAAGATATGGAGAATTAATATCACTTTCCAAACTTATTATTTGTATCCTTTGGGAAGGTAATTTTTTTTACATTATTTATTTATTTTGTTAATATGAATTATTGATTTAAATGTTTGATTGTATGATTTAAGTTGTACGTTATTTGTATGATTTAAATTTTGTTAAATGATTTCATAAATTTAAAAATGTTTTCAATTTATTTAAATTCTGTTTAATTATTATTAATTATGTAAAAAACAATATTATTTATATTTAGAACATATCATTAATTAAATATATAAATATATATATATAATTACATATAAAATATTAATAAGTACATTTACATATAATTATATATATTAGTATATCATATATTATAATTAAAATTAAATTAACTTTACAATATATTATTGGTTATATATATAAATAAAATTATTCTACTTAATTATATATTTTTTAAAATATTATTATTATTTTATTAAAAAAAATATTAATTACCCAAAAATGTAAACAATATCATGAGTAAATATGTATACAATGATATTATTTATATTTTGGAAAACATAATTACTTATACAAAATGTGTATACATAATTATATTTAAAAAATAGCTAATTATATTTGAATATAATTGTGTATATATATATATATTATTTATTAAATTTTAAATTTAATTAAATGTACAATATATTATTGGTTATATATATAATGGTTTATCTTAATTAAAAAAATTAATTAAATCACTATTAATATTATTTAAAGAGAACTGATTATATATATAATATTAAGAGTAATTATATAAAGAATAATATTATATATATTTAATAAAATATAATTACTTCAAAAAATGTCTATATGTAAACTTGTATATAAAAATTTTAATAACTGTAATTGAATATAAATATAAATATAAATATATTATTTATTATATTTAAAATTAATTAATTTTACAAAATATTGTCGTATATATAAATAATATTATGGCAATTAATTAAATTTTAAAAAAATAATATTTATAATATTTTTAAAAAATATTAATTATATATATAATTTTATGAGTAATTATTTAAAAAAAATATTTTTTTTGGAAAATTTAATTACATAAATATATATATATATAATTTTATTTCACAATATAAATAACCATATTCGAATATAATTATAAACATATATAATATTCATGGTTTTAAAATTTAATTAAATTTTCAATAACTTATTGGTTATATATATAATATTATTTTTGTTATTTAAATTAAAAAGTTGACATTTAATAACATATTCTAAATTCATTAGATAGATATGTATATATATATATATTATTAATATGAAAATTTTTATTCCTCATACTTAAATAATATCATTAATTATGTAATTGTATAGTAATATATATAATTATATTTTTAAAAAAATATTAATTTATATTTATTGTATGTTGAAAATAAGAACTACCTTTAAAAAACATAGTAAGTAAATTGACTAAGACTGATCTTTTGATAACCGACAAATGTTTTATTGGAATTATATCTTGTAATTATATTTATTTTTAAATATAATTTTAAATGATGACATTTACATTCTTCACTGATGACCTATGTGTTAAGGTTTGATCTTCATTTCCTTGGATGGAAGAAATGTAAGATTACCATAAAGATAAAATTTGATAACCTTATTTTCGAGAACTACATGGAGATGGTTTATGTGGCTATTTTTGTTTGAAAATTTCCCCATCATTTTTCACGTTTAATTATCTTTTTATGATTTAAATAATGTGTTTTGTTTAAGAATTAATGATTTTTTCCTTTTGTATATTAAATTGTTAAAAATGTGTTTTTGTTTAAATTATGTTTTTAGTGTTTAATTTAGTTTTTTTTTAATAATAAAATTCATTCAGTCAGTTTTTAATTTTATTTTTTATTATTATTTTAATAATAACTATTCATTTTTCATTATTTTAATTGTTTTATTTTTATTTCTAAGTTGTTTTTTCCTTTATTCTATTTTCATTAATTTTTGATTTATTCATCAATTTAATTAATTTATCATTTTTTATTTGTAAATAAATTATTTTCACTTTTGATTTTGAAACTTTAAATAATTAAATTTTGTTCAAATTTTTTATTATTTTCACTAAATACTTCATAACATTATATTATATTTTAATTATTTTATTTTATTAATTTTCTTAATTAATTAAATAATTAATTTTCTTAGAAAACTCAAATTATATATTTTTTATTGTTATAAATTAATATATATGTTAACAAATTGTAATATATAATAAATTAGTTTTTTAATAATTTATAGCACCGTTAATTTGTTTTTTATAAATTTTTATTGTGTATTATAATGTTAATTTCATTGTTAATTTAATTGATTAATTTTTTGTTAATCAAATAAAATACATTAGTCAGTAATTTTTAATTCTGTTTATTGATTTTTTTCTGGTGATACCGCTCCTAGACTACATATTGTTGGACCACCCACTACCAGCCTTCACCCAATGGGTTGAGTCATTGTTTCCCCCCAATATTCTGTTGGCACCCCTCCTGCGGAGACTCATTTGAGTCACCACCATCGGTTCCCAATGGTTAATCATATTAGTCACCATTGTGTCTCCTTCGATCCATAATTCTCATTCCCCCACCACTAGTGTCTCACCATTTTCATTCACCCACCGCCACTATCTCACTCACCACTACTATCTCACTGTTGCATTTCACTCTCCACCACAACCAACCAAGGGTTACTGAGCCACTGTTGGAAACCCTTCAAAATTAACTCTTCTGAGTCCTATTCCCCCCCAATATTCTATTGACACCCCTCCAGTGGTGCCTCATTTGAGTCATCACCAGCAATTTCTAATAGTGACTCATCTAAGTCACTATTGTGGATCTTTAGACCCACCATTCTCATTCACCCACAACCATTGTCTCACAATTTTATTTCACCTTATCTAACAACCACCCTACGGTGACTCGTGTAGTAATCTCCAACCATCAAGAATGAAATAAATTCACAATGGTAATAGAATATTATAAATTCAAAACAGTAGTAGAATAGAAAAATTCACATCATTAACACAAATTTTACAAAAAAAATCAACCAAACCGATCACGGATGAAATTGAGATACCTCACCGTAACCAGATCAAACCCACGATAAGAAAAACTGAACCCAACGGACATGGAAGCCACATGAACTAAACCTCATTCTTCTATGGATGAAGCTCACTCCACTATGACTGAACCGTCATGCTCTTCCCATTAAGGATGTAGATGTCGGTCCACCATTAATCATCTACCATTATAGATGAAACCACCAGATCGACAGAGCCACACCTCACAAAGTCTAATCTCTATAGAAGAGACTTGAAACTAGTGTCAACCATTCGAGACCCACTCTCATTGAAGGATGGACCCAGCTCCGACTGCCTTCTCTCCCCCTGCCCCACTATCTCACCACGTAGAGTATCACCCAGCCCCTCTTCCCCTTCTTCCCTCACAAAACAACAGCTCTCGTTCTTTTCTTCTTTTATTTCTATATTTATATTATATATAATAACAAATAATACAAATAAAATAATATGTATAATAATTATTAATATAATTTATATAATATAACAATAATAAAATAAAATAAAATAAAATAGTTTTACCATTTTTAATTATATATATATATATATATATTAAAACATATATTTATATAAATAATTTTATAATTAAATTAAATAGTAAATATAAATATGTATTTATATATGTATATCTAATAATATTAATAATATTAATTATATGTATATGTATATATATTTATTTATTAATAATTATATTTTTTTATAAATATATATAATGATATTAATATTTTCTGATGCTCTTTGTTTTTTATTTTTTTGTCACAGTGGGACGTGATCGGGGGAAGAAGGAAAAACTGATCATAGAAGAAGTGTTAATATAAAATGATCGTGGGAAAATTTATGGGGTACAAGTTTCAATGAAAGATGTTTTTTTCACTCATAGAGATTTCACAAAAGGGTGATGACCAACATTTCAGAGCATGCCACGTAGAATTATACTATATGTTAGGAAACATTTTTCACTTTTTTAGTTTTATGAATAATAGGAATCATCCTCTCAATTTTTTTATAACCCCTAGGACATGGGAACCATCACATATATATATATATGGGTAAACCACTCCTCATTCATCCACTTTTCTTTCCACTATTTTCATTTTTTCATCTCTATAAATAACTTTTTTTTTCACTATTTTGTTTATAGAAATTGTGATGTTTGTTTGTTCTTACAACTTCGTCCATACTGTGATCTAAAATCTCAATGAATGGATAACTAATTCTCAAGGCCTGATATAGGTAGATAAATTAAATTCTACCCTAATATCCATGATTCTTTGTGATCCCCACTTCATATTTCTTCTTAATATATCATGAATGTAGATTTGGGTGTCTGAGAGTGAACTCTTGCACATGAATGGTTTTCTAGTATATCGCCTAAATATTTTTCTCCATCCACTATCATTTTATAAAATATAAATTTAGTTGGGTTGTCCGATCTAACAATATTTGCAGGATCATTATGGATTTTGGGAATTTCTAGTCGGAATGAGCCTTTTGAGTAATTCATTTTTCAACCTAGAGGAATGCTCAAGCACTGAAGAACTTATGTGTTCTTATTTTCACATTTTATGTGATTGAAGTTTATTATTTGAATCATTTACCATACATTGATTGAGGATGAGAGTATTTTATTTAATTCTTAAGTAGATCTGTGATGGGCAATTTAGGTTGGATGCACCTAGATCTGGCCTTATTCTCACTAATTGTATTCTCTATATTTCAATCTATTTCTGGTTCTTCAGGTTGTCTTTTTACCTATGTGATTAATCTATTTTATCACTATTCCATCCCACTTATACTAGGATTTCATAATTTTTTACTATTTTAAGCTTATATTTTCAAAATATTTAAAAACACATTTTTTTCATGAAAATCCACAATGAAACTTGAATCTACTTCCTTAAGAGTGACCCTAGGGTTTTTCAATGTTCTATATCTTAAGTTTTATATATGTATATTTGATCATCCTTGAGAAAAACATGGCCTCATATTTTGGAACCGTTTTTGGGGAATCAATATTTTCCTTATTGGTGTTTTTTATTTTTCTTTTAAAAAAACAAAACTAAAAAAACACACATAAAAAAAATATGGACATTGTTTTCTATTTTTCAAATGAAATTCTTGATTTCTCACTTATGAAAGTTCTTTATGAAAATATGTACTTGTTCTAGTTTTTTTTATATAAACAACCAGTTGAAGATATTTCAGATTCTACATAGGTTGTCTCTCATCAAACTAAATCACAATTTACATTGTAATTTATTCAAATAAAAAAGGTTCATGTTGGGAATGAGCATACAATGAAGAATTTTTTGGATATAAAGAGGATCATGGAATTCCTTATACCCACATACCTAGACAAAGAGGACTAAAAGAGAAATTTAGTACCCCATCAAGCCATTAAAGTTTCACATTATGGAAGGTAACCGAGAAGGAAAGACAAAAGAAACAAAAAAATGAAGAAGTTGGAGCTACCTATTTTTTATCTGGATTTTCCCTCAGAGTCAAGGTTGGAGATTATAGAAACAAATTATAGAGATTCGTTAATGGTATTAAAGGATAAGGGTTTTCACAAATTCAAGATTTTGGAAATTTATTTGATGTTCATTATTTCCAGGATTTTCATATTAATGATTTTTCTTGTACATATGTTTCTAATGAATCTTTATTGATTCAGTAGGTGGGGACAAAAGAAAACAACCCTTCCATTTCATAGGAATACACTAAACCAAAGGTGGTGTATTTTGAAGAGAGGTTGTATAAGGTTCAATACCTAACTCTTGACCCTAACATACTCCTAGGGGAACTGATTACTCCTGGAGAAAATCATGATAACCAAACATAGGTAGAATTCCACTTTATTAAAAAATATTTTCCTTTATATGATTATAATTTTTCTATAACTAATACTTATTTTGATTCTCTCTATGTAGTTTATGAAGAGTCAACTGAGATCTATGCTTTATGGAGAGTATTGAGGAATAACCTCATTTTTAAGAAGAAGAGGGGTGCTTGGAGCTTTGCACTAGATCAACAGTGGATGATGAAACATTTCATGATTTCCTAGAGAAAATAATTTATTTTCCTATACTATAGGATAAGTCTCATCCAGGAGATGCATTACAAAAACATTTTAAAACTTAAACTCAAGATATATAATAGGGGCAGTAACCCTACATTTTCTTTCCCTCTCCTGTAATCAACAAAATTTACACTGCCACGGGGGAGGATTTGAAATATAATGACCAAGGGGTACTCAACCAATAGAAAGTCTCCAAAGATGGGAATAATAACATATAATAGTTCTTAAACTGGAAGCCACAACCTCCATCAGATTAGGGTTGATCCATTGAATGTAAAAATGTGGATAGTCATTCAAGAAAAAATGGGGAAGCAGGTTTGATTTACTAGATAAAGATCCCTAGCTCATCCTTGGGTTGCCTTATTTTTTTCATAATTTGGGTAATTTGAATACTGAATTGTTTACATATTTTGGGTTCCTAAATTAAAAATATTGAGATTTTTTACAAAGTAAACTAGGGGTGATAGGGATGAACTCTATGGTTTCAGAGCTTCTTCACCAAGGGATTGATAGTTTTAATTCTTGTAAAAAATGTGAATATTATTAATTTACAAGGTGTTTTTTCCTACTAACATCTAGAAATTTTTTAATCAATTTAAGCTAGAATTAAAAATTTTGATGAAACCATTATAATTTATTTGAATTTAGAATGTTATTTTCTTTTGCCTCATTATGTTACCATTCTTCTACATGACTTGATTTGAGAAACCTTATCATTGATTATAGAATCTCAAATAATGACATTTTTTATAAAAAAAGATTGAACTTGATTTTTTGGTGGTGGATAGTGGTGTATTTTTTGTTGTTTTTTTCTTTTGTGTGTGGAAATTTAAATTTTTGAATATTCCTATAATACCTTCATAGTTTTTTTACTACTAAATTTCTCATCTATTTTTAACTAACATATCTCTATCATTGAGATTCAGCATTGGGGACAATGTTGAGTTTTATATGTGGGGGAGAAAGGTAATTCTAGACACATTAAATTCACCCTATTTTTTGGTAAAAAAATAGTCACAAATTTTCAAAAATATAAACTTCATTCAAATATTTTCAACATACTTCACAACATGAGTTTATATTTGATTCAATATTCCTATCAATTATTTCATGCCTAGAGGATTACAACATTCAATTTGTTAAGGGTTGAATTGATTCTAAAATTTTAAGGGATGTATGATACTAAGTGGAGTTTCTTATTGTTTTTTTTTTCATTTTCTGTTTTGGAACTGATAAAGGGAGTGATATAGGACAAATATTTTCTGAATTATGACCATACATTTATAAAAAAGGACATTTGAACTAGAACCAAGGGGAATCACCATTTTGAAAATAATCACCTTTTGGATCCCACTCAGAAGGTAATATTGCTAGTCCTTTTAAACTAGTGTAAAATAGGAAAATTATATCCCACAGTGAACATTTGAGACTTTAGGAATTAGGTTTCTATTTTTTACCTATATACATATCAAATAGGTGCATATGAATAGTGATTTTCACAACATACGTGAATGAGGAAAATTCAAGAAACAATATATGAAAACAATAAAGTGACTTGAAGTGAAAAATGAGTTCATTAATGTGAGGAGGATTTTGAAACCAAATAATGAAAGAAAAAATATAATTTTCTAAATATCATTCAATTTTAATCAATAAAGTGAAAATTGATATTTGGAACCAAGGAGAAAGTGAAAATATAAGGTGTCTTTTGTCAAGGTTTTAATTCTACTCGATCTATAATATAACCACTATTAGAATTAGACCATGAAAGTGTATTAATGGAGGGATATATGTGAATTCATATAAGGGGCATGACATATTTGATAGTGAATGAATATGTGTTTTCCTTGATTTCTAGTGTGTTATTGAATTTGGGATGGACCTTCTCTAAACTCATTATTTGAAAAGCCTGGCCCACCTCGGGTTCAGTGTGTCTATTTTTTTAAGTCTTGACAACCTTCAATTTTAGATCATTGTTAAACATTTTTCTATAGTTTTATAAAGTTAAATAGAATGCATTTTTTACGACAAACACATAATTAAGTGTGGGGGACTTTGATGTGGTGGTTTTTGTTTTCACTTTGCAAAATCATTTTTCACTTTTTATTCTATTTTTATGATTAATATAATTATTTTTGTTTAATAATTAAAAATTATTGTCTTTTGTATAATAAATTTTCAAAAATTCATTTTGATTTTAAAATTACATTTTTAGTGTTTATTTTGGTTATTTTGAATATTAAAATTTAATCATTCATTCGGTTTTTAAGTTTATTTATTCCTTTTTTTGTTTAAATCATAATTTTTCATTTTGCATTCTGTTAATTCTTTTATTATCTCTATAATTGTTTTTTCCTTTATTTTTTTCTATAATTTTTTATTTGTTCATCAATTTAATTAATTAATAATTTTTAATTTGTAAATAAATAAAATTCACTTTTGTTTTCGAAAACTTAAATAATTAAATTTAGTTTAATAATTTAATTATTTTCAATAAATAATTAGTAATATATTATTTTAATTTAATTATTTTATTTTATTAACTCTATTAATTAATTAATTTTTCAATTAATTTAAGAACTCCAAATTTAAATATATATTTTTTATTTTAAATTAATTTATATGTTAACGAATTATAATATTTATTAATTTTATTGTTTAATAATTTCTAACTCACTTAATATGGAATTTAATAATTTTTATGGTGAATTATAATATTAATTTCATTGTTAATTTATTTAATGTTTTAATTTTTTATTAAATAAAAAAATTTATTATTTATTATTTTTTTAATTTTGTTTATTGATTTTTTTCCAGGTGTTACCGCTCCTGGACCGCATGATCCACCATTGACACCCATTTAGTGGTGACTCTTCTGAGTCACCATCTACACCAACCTTCCATTGGAACCCTTGAATAATCTGAGTCACTACCGTCCATTTCCAATGGTGACTCATTTGAGTCATAATTATGCCTCCTTCGACTCATATTCCCCATTCACCCACTGCTACTGTCTCACCATTTTCATTTACCCACCACAACTATCCCAATGTTGAATTTCAATCTATATGAAAACCACAACTATCACAACTATCCCACCATTTCCGTCATTTGACAATAATAGCATAAATTCTCAAGAATAACATAAATTCACAAATGTAGAAGAATAGAATAAATTAAAAATGGAAATTGAGGTAAAAATTTCACATCAGTAGCATAATGTTTTCCAATGAAATCAACCAAACACAATATGGATGAAGATGATTTCCCAAACCTTTTCTAAATCAGAACCATAAGAGCTAAAACCAAACCCATCGAACATGAATGCAACCTAAGATGGACCCCGCACATCCAAATGAAAACCATGCCATCATGACTAAACCAGGATATTCTTTCAACCACGGATGTAGCTTTCGGTCCTCCATCAATCCTCCATCATCACAGATGAAACCACTAGATCTGTTGAGCCTCGCCTACTTAATGATGACTTCCATTGATGAGACCTGAAGTAGCCACCAAAAATTCGACACCCGCCTCCGTTGAAGCCCAGACCCAGCTCCAGCTACCTTCTCTCCACCTACCCTCCTCTCTCGCCATGCAAAGCCGTACTCAACCCCATCCCCATTCCACCCTCACCAAACACCCCTCCCCTTATTTTATTCATAAATTTTTATATTTATATAATATATAATAAGATATATGTATATAATATAATATATATAATTATTATTATTAAAATTAATATAATTTAATAAAAAAATCAATTAAATTAAAAAAATTAATTTTATTAAGTATATATATTAATACATTTATTTTATATACATATTTTAAGGATTAAAATAAATATCAAATATACTTTTTTATTTATATATATCTAATAATATTAATAATTATTATTCTATGTATATGTGTATATATATATATTTATTAATAAGTACATTTGTTTATAAATATATGTAATCATATTGATATTTTTTACTTGCATTGTTTTCAGTTATTTGGAATAATGGTAATTGATTTTGGGTGGAATGTGAAGCTTATCCTAGAAGATGTGATAATAGAAGATGATCATGGGAAACATTAAGGGGTACACGGGTCAATGAAATAAGATGTTTGTACTCATAGAGATTTCAACGAATGGTGGTGACTAGCATTTCAGTGCAGAAGGAATGACGATTCCTGTTAGGAACCATTTTTCACTTTTTTAGTTTTTTTTAATATGATGACCCTTAATATTGGGTTTTCTTTAACCCCCAAGACATGTGATTTGTCTCAGACCTCGAGATGGGCATCCCACACCTACTTAATCTTTGTTACACTTTTTTTTCTTTTTGTATCATCTATTTAAATAACTTGTTCTTGTCTCTATTTTATTATAGTAATTTTGATGCCCATTTTTTAGTCCATATTGTTTTATGCTGTGATATGAAATCACCTATAATGGATAACTAATTTGTAGGGATGACATAAGAGGATAACTTTGATGCTACCCTGAGATCCATGCTTTATACTATCTCACCTCACTTATTTTCCCTTTCCCCTTACATGTTCTCAATTGAGAAATTGTTTTGGGTTGTGCGATCTGATGATTTATACTGGAACATTCTTGCTTGTGTGATGTCTTGGTTAGAGTGAGCCCTTTGTATGATTCATTTTTCAATCTGGAGGAATTCTCGAGCAATAAATAACATCCATGTTCATGTGTTAGATTTTTAGTGATTGGTTTGTGATAGAATTCAGCATTCATACATTGAGTGAGTATGAGATTTGTTGATTTAATTATTAAGTAGATCTATTATGGGTAGTTAACGGTGGATTCACATGCATTTATCCTTGTTCTCAATGACTATTTTCTCAATATTTCCACCTTTTTCTGGTTCATCGTATTTTCTTATAGCCTCTATGATTCTTTTGTTTTATCATTATTCCACCCTCTTATGATATTATTTTCATCATTTTTTTTACTATTTTATTCTTCTGTTTTCAAAATATTTAGAATCCCAAAAATATTTTCGGAAACATAACATCGACACTCGACACTGTTTCCTTGAGAGTGACTATTAGGTTAGACATTATTCTATATCATGGGTTATATAAATCTATCTTTTATCATCCTTAGGACAAGGACAAATTCAATGGTGCGATAGTGACAGAACATCAGTACACTAGAATTTATAGGCTAGTATGGGGATGAGTCCATCAGAATTATTATCATGATTAGATATATAGGATTTCATATCATTGATATCTTTGTAAGGGGAACATGTTAGGAGATGAATTCTATTTTAGTTCACTAAAAGTATGTTCACCGGATTCAGGTTAACAAAATTACAATTACTAAAAGGGGGAGTGGTGTAGTGTAGAGACAATGGAAGTAGGTCAACTCCATAGGTAGAATGACAATATTAATTTTTCATCTTCTAATAATGTTATGATGGGGCACATGTTGTTTGGATGTTCATCGAATTTGAAGGGATACTAGGTTGGTAATCAATCTTAGGTGGTCATGATTAGTGATTCTTGTTTTTAGGGGAGTAGATATGGATTTTTAAATTGAGGGAAATTTTTATATACAGTAGTGTGGGAACTATTTAAAAAGACACTATTTATAATGATGGTTTTAAAAAGATGTATTTATAAATAGTCATTTACATCAGTTACATAATAACTGATGTAAAATACATGAGTTGAAAACAATTTATGTTGATTGTTATATAAACAATGCAAGATAACTAATTTTTATTTCGGTTAATAAATAACCAATGATGAAGAATATTATAAAATTTATGATTTTGAGAAGAACCTATTATTTAATTTCAATCACTCAATCTCTCTTGATTTGTTTTCATGAACAAAGTCTTAACCCATGATTCGACAGTCAACCCTGAAATCATCATCGTCACCTATTACTACAAACGTCTCATGTTGTCACCACTACCTTTTTCTATAGTTGATTGTTCTTGGACTGTCTATAACCCTATTTTATCTCATGTTTTTTTGATTTTTACTTTATTTTCAATTTTTTCTTTTGTTAAATTCATTTCATTTCATGTAGATGAATCTTATTTTTTGTACTACTTTTTATGGTTCATTTTATTTATTTTAGTGGTAGACAAGCCTATATTTTATGATTTTCTTCAATTTGATATGGGGTTGTAACCTCATATAGCCTTTTTTTCTGAATGTTTATTTGTTGAGTTCATGTGGATTTGATATATTTTTATTTTTATTTTATCACTGTCATCACTGGATATCTATTATAAAATTTTCATGTTCTCTTTGTGACTTATAGTACACTAGGCATGCATGTTACTATTATTTAGTTCTTAATATGTGAAAATTATTTATATAATAATTTATGATTTTTTTATTATATTTTAGAGAGTTTAGTTTTTAATAAAAGAGATTTTCATTGGTAATGTTTTATATTACATGAAATAAATATTTCTCAATAAGGAATAAATATTTTATAAGCTTTATAAAAGTTTTTAATGTTTATAAGATTATAATAATTTTAATAATTAATTTTTTGTTATATATTTTTTTTATTTCAATCTATAATTGATTTTTATATGATAATTTTTCTCCGTTGGGTTTATTCATTGTAAATATTTTATTTAATTATAATATTATTTTTATAAAATATGAATATAAATAACTTTTCAAAAATATTTTTTTTATATTTTATAATGGAAAAAATTTATATTTTTTTATTTTTTGCTTTTACATTCTTCAAAATAAATATAACATACATTAAATATAAATTAAAAAAATTTAATATAAAAAATAAATAATTTTTTAGGTTATTTTAATGAAAAAATATGTAAAGCATTTTCAATGAATCATTTTGATAAGTACAATATTTTATTTGACATTATTTTAAATAAAACAATATGGTTTTAGTAATATTTCATTACATAATGAACAATGATATGTAAACAATTTTTCTTTTTTTGTTTGCATTGTTATTTATAAAAGTAAATATCCATTTAAATTTCAAAATAAAGTAATTGATATTTAATACTTGAAATTCATTATTGGTTATAATGAATCATAGTTGGATTATTGAATAGTGAACAAGTGATGAACATGAGGAATTTGTTGATGAATTTTAGGAATTTTCAACAAGAAATGTTCCAAACAATGACCTGTTTTCTATTCATGCTTGGAATATTTAAATATGCTAAAGCATTAAAGCATAGAAATTAGATATTATTTATTTTTGAATGGTTTTAATCTGAGTTACAGCCCTTTCATTTCGCATGGTGAAATTTGAAATAATTCAAGATCTAATGAGGATAGAGACATTCAAAATTACACTTTTGTTAAAATTTATAAATTGATTCATGATATTGAAGTTTTGGAAATTGAGATAACATTATTTATTGATTTCATATATGGTGATGATGAAACCCCATTATATCCAGGTTGTATGAAATTAAATTTTTTATCAATAGTGTTAAGATTGGTGAACATGAAATCTAGGAATCAATGGAGTAACAATAGATTCCAAAAAATTTACAATTGTTGAAAGACATAATTCTTGAACATAATGATTTACTAAATTGAAATTATAAGGTGAAAAATATCATTCCTGATGGGATTTGGGTATAATTATATAAATTTCTACCCCAATTATTGTGTGTCATATTGGATGGAATAAAAAGTTCTTTCAAAACTTCTTAAATGAGGGACCTCATGGAATAATTTGAAATAAAAAAAATCACAAATTGATTCATCTATTATGCCAAGTAATAAGACCCTTTCTAAAGAACATTGGTATCTTCCTATAATTCCTCATCTAAAAAATTTATTTTAAAATTAAAATAATGAAAAATGGTTAAGATAACGTGAATATGAGTGAATATCATATGTCAAATTATGTCACCAATCAGATTATCCAGAATGAGATAAAATTGATAAACAATTTCCTAAATTTGGAAATGAATTTAGAAATCTCAAACATGGGTTGTGAATAGATAAAGAAAATATATATCAAATCCTTAGAAAATAACATGGTTCATGTCATTTTTTATTGTTAATTTACAACTTATATCCAAAATATTTTATGAAGAAGAAATATATCATGTTCAATTTAATGATATATAGACCAAAAAAACCCAAAAATTATATTGATGTTTACTTATCACAATTAATTAATGATTTGAAATACTTATGAGAAAAAGGTATTAGTGTTTATAATTTATATAAAAATTAATATTTTTAGTTGTATTCAATGATTATGTGTATTATGTTAGACTACTCATATGTAAATTTTATTGGATAAAATGTTAATCGACATAAAGAATATCCAATTTTTGAATAAGGGACTTCATATTGTAAATTAAAACATGGGATTAAGATGGTTTAAATTGGTCATCAATAATTTATTTCTAAATATCACTTTAATCAAATATTTTAAAAGGCCTTTTGTAGTTTATAATAATTTGGTATCTATCAAAATAATTTTCTAACAAATCAAGATCTTGAGAGAGATTAAATTATTGATGTTATATTTGGAAAGCCATAAATATCTAAAAATGAAATAAATATATAGAAGAAACGATCAATATTATTTGAGCTTATAAATTGACGATATAATTATATGAAAAATAATAGTGATGTGATGCATGTTGAGAAGAATATTTGGGATAGTATGATAGGAACATTGTTAGAAATTAAAGTTAATATAAAGGATGGTTTTAATGAAATATTGGAATATTAATTAATGGTAATGTGTATGGAGTAATTTCCCATTCAAAAAGATAAATGAACATATTATTTTTATCTTTTCATACATTATACATGAGGAGAAAATTTGGTTTTTTCAATAACACTATAGTATTAAAGTGAATCAGGATTATTCCTCACATGTACAAAATTTGTGTCACAAAAATATTTGATGTTAATAAGAATGAAATCTCATAATTGTCATGTAATGATGTAATGAATCCAAAAATTTTAATTTTTTGTAAGACTAAATATCTATATGATAATTATTATCATTAAGGTGTGTTATTTTTTCAATTAAAATTATAATAATGTGATATATGTGAAATCATTAAAATTTTTGGAGAATAGTTTAGTTTATATACATTATATACATAAAATATACTTTCCACCATTGTTTTTGGATATAATGGAGCATTTAATGGTTCATTTTTTTAATATATAAAGCATTATGGTATCATATATCTATGTTAGTTATATTCTTTTAAATGGAATATGAAGATATGGAACCAGTGTGTTAATAGTCCATATCCAGAAGCTTCTATTTTTGAGAAATATATTTCCGAGGAAGTTATATAGTTTTCCATAGGCTACTTGTTTTTAGTGGAGTATGTTAGTTTTCTTACATATCTCAATGAATGAGTTAGGTTTTGTGGAAAGGTGAACCATTGATTGAAAATAAAATAATATTTTGGTAAAAAAATAAAATCGGTTCTTTTTACATCTTGAATAAAAAATATGTTTATAAAATATATATATCATCATATATAAATGTGTTTGAATATAATTATCCACATAAGTCATGTATATGGTATTTAATTATTATAAAAAAATAATGGTGTAAAGATACTATGCATGGTAGATCAGATGTACTAGAAACATTGAGATGGTTAAAAAGTTGGCCAACTGTAAATGTGGAAACATGGTCAAGGTATGACATTAAATACTATACATTTAATTTTGAAGATAAGGACAACATAAGTATAGTTTAGAATACAAGTTTATTGTTTTTAATTGATACAATAAATTTTTCAACTGTAAAAGACAAAAATCCCAATCTCCTCATCAAGTTCATATTATGGAGTTATTAATGAAATACATGATATTGATTATATTAATTTTTTAGTTACTATGTTAACCTATACATGTTTTTTAATTAATAAAAGTGTAAAAAATAATTAATTCTGTATGACACTAATAAATATAAATTTATCAAAATACACAGATTAACCTTTTATGATGGAAGAACATTTAAAAAAATTATATGTCATGATAGATCAAATGTCTTGTAGTCTATTTTTTTACACAGAAAAATAGTATTTTGGTGATAAAAAAATTTATGAAAATATTTAAGATCCCTACCTCTATGGAATGATTATAAAAGGATACTGATGACCATATTATAGGCACAGTTTGAGTTATAAAAAATGATAATGAGTAAGTAATATAGGAATTTTATTAGTAATCTCCCAATATTACTGGTAACATATATTTATTTCTTTATTAAAATTTAAAAAATTTAAAACGTTACGATATACTATTTTTAACTTTTTTCTATGTATGTAACATATTTTAAAAAATATGATAAATGTGTTTTTAGTTTAATATTGTTTGGTCTGTATCAGGCTCCAATTATTCAATTTTATATGAAACTATAGGATTTTTATATATTTTTAATTAATATTTATTTTCATCTATCTACAGGATTTCATGATTCGTAAATGTTTCCACTATGTTTTATCAATACTTTAATCTAGTCTAACAAATATGACATATTTTTTAATTTTTTTGTTTTGTTCTTATCATTTTAAAATTATTTTTAAATTCTATATATAACTTTTGAATTTATATAATCTATTGCCGATGTGTTTTTTCTTTTGTATGAATGAATTCATGTCAAATAAATTTTTTTCACTTTTCTTATAATTTTATTAATCTAAATTAATGAATATTACTAAAAAATATTTTTTGTGTTTTTATTAGATCATTTATTAATTTATATTCAAGTTTATATATAACAGTAGGGTTTCTATAATATTATATTAATTTTTTAATAAATTGATTTGGAGGATAATTTTTTATTAAAGAGATGATTTACCTCAATATTCTAGGTAGGCCCCTATATAAACTTCCATTGAGGAGATCATACTTCAACATGGGATCCTTATATTTCTATAGGGATGGAGAAGGCTTCTAGGGTTTGTAAACATTGTAGAACATGATTACCAATGTTATCACTTGCTCATAGATAAGACAACGGGATATTTGTTGACATTGATGATAATTCAAATCCTAGGGGAAAAAATTCAATAAAATTTCTGGATTTTGTGGCAGTGAAAGATAGGGAAAAAATTTTCATTTTCATTTTAGATTAGAGAAGCTTAAAAAATATGACATTATTTTAACTATGGAAGACAATTTTGGTAAGCTATTTTATTATTATTTTATTTATCATGAAACATTTTTACTAATATGTGTATTTTTTTACATCTCATCAAATAACATATTATATACTTGCTATTAAATAAGGAATAGAGAAATATTTAGGTATTTCTATGAAAAGATAGATATATTTTAAATCAATACTAACTTTTTATTTAATTTTTGATGCAAGTAAAAATTAAAATCTATTTGATATATATAATATTATATATGAAGGTACATTGAATAATTTTATTGAAAGTGTTTATAAAGAATAATTTTTAGTAAATTCATTTCTACATGATTATTCTCTTTACATAGTCACTAAATGTGATCATATAAATGTTTTTTTCATCATATAATATGAATTGAGGAGATATCAGTAGGATATCCAATGTAAAAACCTATTCCATCATACTTTAACCTGTGAAGGGTATCCATTTTTATAAGAGAAAACGATGGATGAATTTTTTTATAAATTTAGAGATGAGACTTGAGTCTCATTAGAGATTGTCCCCCCATCTAGTCATGAATAATGGAAGAGGGACGAGATTACTAAAAAGGGAAACTATCTTATAGATGAGTTTAGGGTTGTATTTTGGAATATTTTAAGGATTTATTTATGTTATTTTTAAATTCATGATATTTTTTAATTCACTAACTAAATTTTAAAATATTCTATATAATAGTCCCATGATGAGAATATCACATAGGTAACCTTCATACATGAGGTTAGGAAGGATATTTTGGTTACTATATTAGGAAATCCTAAACACTCAGGTCACATGTGAGGATACAAGGGGGGTGTATCATTTTAACTTTTTTGGTTATCCCAAAACATCCTTAATAGAGGATTTATATAAAGGGAAAATATATGTTTTAGATGAAAACGTTTAATATATGGGTGGGATGATGGAGTACATGATTATTAATTTGTTACTATTAATGATTTTTGACATGAAGAGACATCTTCAGGGTGAATATCCCACTCTTCTACCTCTGCATACATATCCTACTCCTCTAATTTAGTAAAAATATCCACCTCTTACACCTCATACTCTATAGATTCCCATATATTGTGAGTTATATATTGAATATCCCCAGTATCATATTATAACATAAGGATCAATATATTATATTTAGGATACCCTACATCATCAGTGTATAGAGACATATCAGGGTAGGGAAATGGTACACGATATTATATATGCATCAGATAGAGTACCATCCCTTATAGATGATGTCTTTATAGTTGGGAAAAGTTACAAGAATTTTTTACATTTTCTATTTTTTACTTTTCTAAAAAACTACAATTGAGGTATGCATAGATTATAACCATTATTTACCTTTATGTTTCATATTGGTGTTAAATTTGTTTTAATATATTAATATATATATTGGAATACATTAAATGTAAATAAGTGTTTTATGGAAATAAAAAACATTTTTTGGCCTCTTTGACTTCAGATACAATTTTTATTGTATTTTTAAATTATAAAAATATAAATATATGTTTTTGGATGTTTATGAGATTATAATAGATGATCACAATTATTATTACATTATTATTACGATGATTTGTAAGAGATATATCATGTGGCCTGTAAAATTATAAATTATGGGCCTCATGGTGATATAAGTGTTTTAAATGTATGTTGGTTATCATATTTATTTTAGTTATATCAATTTTATTAGTTTAACTAAGTACTTACTTTTTTATTAGGTATCGTTATAAACATTATTTTCATTATGATTCGACATTACTGTTTGGATTCATGGACATGTAATTTATTTATCCTATAAGAAAATTAATGGATGATTATTAAGGATTAATAATTGATTCTAAAATATTTTAGAATGATACAATTCAGTTTTGGATGCTACTTTATCTTCAAAGTTTTCAAAAATATACTTTATAAATTGATGTTTGTTTTAATTAACTAACCAAAAATACTATACTTTTATATACTAGTGGAAATTGGATGTTGTGTGTGATTTTTCAAAATAAAATAAAAATTATAGGTTATACTCCATGTATAATGACATGTGAGAAAATATTAAAGAAGTATTTCATAAATAAGACTGATTAGTTCAATAATTATATATTATATTAACTTTGAATTTTATTTCATACATATCATTCTCGAAAAAGGCATGAGATAACTATTAAGAGACAATAAGAATGAGGAAAATAAAATTCAAATATGCGTGTACAAAGGTAACAACATTTATATTTACTACAATTTAATAGATACTTAAAATGTTATTTTCAATTTAAATATTATTTTCAAATAGAATTTTCATCATGTTTGAGGAATAATAAAATGTGGACATTATGTTTTAAGTTTTATGTTTTAATTAATTTCAAATATAATAATTAAAAAATTCCACAAAGTTGGGTTTTATTAAAATATTTCATTTTATTTATTTTATAGTTATATTGAAAATACATTTTTAATAATCTCTTTTTAATTTTTAGTTTTTTATGACTCTCACCCTTATGCTGAAAATGATCTAAATCATATATGAGGAGAATGATTGGATTATTTTATAATTTTGATTATTATTTAGTTTAAAAATATTTATAATATATATTTTTAAGTTTCAATTTTAAACTATAAATTTTTTGTTACTAGAAAAGTGTTGTAATGTGAATATTTTTTATGTATGTTCATTTTTTCTT
>CAUJRU010002220.1:0-88307 GCA_963277665.1 Viscum album | reverse complement strand
ACTAAGGATTTTAGGGAAAATTATATTTTATTATTTTGAATGAGATCATGGAGTTTAAAATTATTTGCATCCATATTCTTATACATAAATTGTTAAAGAATGTAATCATTGGTTTAACATTTTATCAAATATATATTTATCCCTAAAATATATTCATCTATATTTTTCCCATTATTCTATTTGTCTTTATATCAATTTTAATTTATTTTTTAAATGATACTACCATAATATATTCATTTCATACAATTCTATCTAGATTTTTAGATTGAATAAATTACATATTTTTATATTCAAAATATTTTTCTGAATTTCAGTTGTATATATTTTAGAACTATTAAATATTTATGATGAATTCTAAGACCACTCATAGTATTTTTTATCCAAAAAAATTTCCCAAATATTATATTTTGTTTATCTTAAAATATTTAATTCTTCTAAACCTAAGGTTTTTATTGTAAATTGGATGATTTGAGATTTTAATTTGTTCATTTCATTTATGAGTGCATAATTCTAGGATTCCGTGTTCAGATTTATGTTATTCCTTTTAATACTAAAAAATTATTAAAATTTTTGTTATAATCATCCCTAGATTTAATTACGAACTAAAATACGCATCTATTTGTTTGTTTTATAATTGTTTCTTATGATTTTTGGGATACCTAGGGGAAAACAGATCTAAAAAGTCAATGGTTTTACCATGAATGTGTTAGATTTTTCAATAATATTGGTTGTAATATTTAGAAAAAATGTCACCCATAGAATGCTTACTAGGTCCATATGATGTGTAATTTATATTTCTAGGGGTTTTGGTTTCAATATCAGTGTGGATATGTTAATAATTTGAATGATCAAGTGTTACAAAGTGGTAGATATTATCTATATATGAATGTTGATTATTTTATTTGAAAAATCATGTAATATGAACATAATATTCTTGTAATGATCATTTTTATTTCTTATGTGTTGTACATCATCTAGAGTGTTTTATATTTTAGTTTTGTGAATTGTTTTTTAAAAATTTTATTTTACTCTTAATGAATTTTATTAGAGAAGTCCCCCATATAAGTCCAATATGATATTATTTGATGGGAGGGTTTGAGGATATTTTAATCATTTTCCATTAGAAATTATAGAGTAAATTTATGGATCAAACACTGTCTATGAAAACATGTGATTATCCCAAAAACATAATTGAGTAATTAAACCTCATCCGGAATTATATAAGTGATCTTATTCCAATCATCAATTTTAATTAATCATGGAAAAAATTTCAAAACCTAATCATTATGGACATGGTGGCATGTTTCAATATTATCCTCAAATTTTTTTTAATCAATGTCCCAACATTACACATAAAAAAATGATCTTTTCCTTAAATTTTCTTTACAGAGTCCATCAAGGGGAAATTTTAAAACTCCATTATAGATATACATAAAAAAGTAATTAGAATATTCATTTTAAATTACATTAATGGATGACAATATTGAAAGGATAAATTATTTTATCTCATATATTCATTTCCCAGTAGTATGCCATATACATGAGAGATGACTATAAATATTAGTATCTAGAACTCTTTTAAAATACACCTATCAACTAAATGTTCTATATGATTAGGTAGATTGATATGTTTATGTTTATAGAAATCCATTGAATTGTTATGCATTTCATATTCTTCAATTTTTTAGGAAAAATTAATTTTATTTCAATTCGTGGTGTGATAGGATGTAAACTTTTTAGTTTGGGAGTTGTTTTCATGGGATAAATAGATTTCATAAAAGTTATCAATGTGTACTTAGATAAACAAACTGGATTATTTTTTTTTTGAATTTTAGATTTTATTGGTTTATTTTTTTAATTTTTTTATTTGTTGTCACAAGTGACATTATCCATTGATATATTATATATTTAATTAATTCATTAAACTTATCCATTTATTTATTTATCCACTTAATACAAAATAACTGTATATTAATTATTATGGTTAAGCTTATAGGGTAGTTTATGTGTGGGTGGACCAAATTAAAAATACAGACTAATGAAATTTCAATAACAGACGTGACATGAAATGAAAATATATGATGGTATAGGTGAAGAAAATATGGTGAAGCAAAGTATTAATAAATTTTAAAGATGTAAAAATTAAAAATCTAAATTTATGAATGAAGATAAATATATATGTAGGAATAACAATTGATAATGAATTGGTGTTTATATTTTTGAGTTAAAATATATTTTTTTCAATCAAGATAAAAAATGACATAAAAATAATAGATTTTCATCCCCTTATATGTTATTAAGGTCACCTATAGTTAATTAACACTTTAGTATATATCCAATGTATTTTATTCGGTCAGAATAATGGAAAATTCAGTCAACAATGAGATGAATCTATAATACAATCATGTTGTGTTACTCATCAAAAGATATTGTATCATTACTTTTATTTATATAAATATTTGGATAGATAATATTTTTATCATTATCAAAAATAATTTATTCATGATGTCATGGAATATACTATTATGATTCAAAATATAAATAAATTAATATTATAATAATGATTATTAAAAAAATAAAAAAGGTGGAGGAACAAACTAATTCAATTAAAATTTATTTCTTTATTTGTAGTCTTGAATTTTTGATTTTTAGGTTTAATTAAATTTATATATAAAAATTAGAGAGAGGAAAATGAATCATTATTATCAACGTGATCCACTAGATGAAAAAGATACTTGGCAGTTTCTTGGTTCATTCCCAATACTTATTATCAATCCATGTCATCCACGGATATTTTTTACCCTTCTTAATGTATAGATCCAAAACTATCATCTCTAATGAATATATCAAACAATATGAGTCCCTTAGCATCCACAGAGCATCTTTTTACAATTAATAAATTTAAAAATATGGAAAAAAATAACTTATTGAATCATTGATTTCCCCAAATGGGTCTTACTTTATATCTATGATTGATGAACATGGACATGAATCACTTCATGGATTAGTTGTCTGAAGATTCCTCAAAAGTATTAAGTAAATTCTTATGTATATTTAAACATCAATAATAATACCCTTCTCCACCAAGACTAAAAATTTCATATTGTAAAATTAGGTGTCCCGTTTTTTAAGTAGTATTCAAGGTTCCATTCCATACTCAACAACCACATGTGTATACCATTATGTGTAAACTCAACTACCCATACATAGGGTGAGTATGAATTGATTTTCCTTTATCATTCCTAGTGGAAATTTATAAAGTCTTTTACATAAGTGATTATACTATTTTACCTTTATAGATACATCAGTCTAAATTGAATACATTTTGAAAAAAAAATTCAAAATGAAATAAATTTTTTAAATATATATATATACATAATCATAATTTAAATTTTTTTCCAACAAATAATATTAAAATTAAAATAATGAACTTTGAAAATTAACTATTTCTAATTATAAATTAAATTTAAAACTCTCTCATAATGAAATTATAATAAAATTTTCATTAAAATCAATATAAATAATGCATTATAAAAGAATTATTAATGTATAAATAAATTAAACATTTAAGAACAAAAATCACTCATTTTTAATATAATAATGAATTAATTAATATTTCAACAAAAAATGATCCAATGTTCCCTATTACAATAATATTAGTTAATTTTTTATTTATAATATTTAATATATAAATTAATTATCAACAAAACATGTATCCAATTAATGACACATTTTTTAAAATCACATATATCAATAAATTCAAAATATCCATGTTGATCATTGAACTTGTATATATAAATGTCTCACATGGATATATAAATTATCATTTCACATCGTATTATCATTTCAATTATATAATATATATTTTGAACTCTTTTTATAATAATAATAAATCTATACATGGTCATCAACCTAAAAATATCTTATATTATAGGACATAAGATACGACTCCAATTTCATTTACTTTAATGGTTTCGATAAATTTATTAAAAAATATAAAATATTTTCCACATATTTTGGTGGCTATTGTATAAATACTTATACTAAAATCCTCAAAAAATGTAATTATTATGAAAAAATAATGATATATTTTTTTCAGTATCATATTTATAAGATATATATTTAACTCATTTAACTAAATATTAATATATATATATATATATATTTCAGATTGAGTTGCTAAAAATGTATTAAATTCTATGTGGAACCCCCTAATTGGGGAAAAGTTCCCTTTATTTATGTATTTTAGAAATATATACTGATATATCTATGGTTTGGTAGGTCCATATGAGTTTTAGAATTCATTGGCTGGCTTCTTTGAGGGTCCCCAAATTGATCTCGGATATACAAACATTCAACCACATCTAGTAAATTGTGTGGATTTTATGGAATTATGGACATTATCTACATGCAGTTTATAGAATGTGTAGCCTAAACATTTGAATTTTTATAAGAAAAATTGAATTTATGGACAATGTAAAAACTAATAGTTGAATCATGATTTCTATGACCATGTGATCCAACCGTGCAATGGCTTGGATAAAGCATTATCACCTCACTATTAGAAAAATGTCTTCCAAACTACTTACCTTACTGCTGTATATCCAATAATTATGGATCTAACTATTACTAAGTCACATAACCAATTTATTTTCTTAATATTCCGTAATCCTTGACTTTTTTTCTGCTAAAGCCTTTGATATTTTATTCTTTTATCAAGGATCTATTTTTAGGTGACTCAATTCCCAATGAGATCAATATTTTTTAGTATGTCTATGTTAATTGTTGTTCTTAGATCTCAGCTCCGCCACTCTCTCAGAACCCTATATCTAATCCACTGGGTTTTGATCCATGATATTTGATGAATTAATTATGGGAACATTATGAATCAATGTATGATCTAGGTAAATAATGTTGATTCAAGATCATATATAAATATTTGTTCTTCCATTCATTTTATCCAACATGTGTGGTGATGGTGGCATATCCCTCAACCCCTCTTGATACAGAACATGGAGTATTAGTTTTGATTTATTTTTTCCTTGAAATTATGATCAAATAATAATGTGTTTTATAGGAAACATTTTTAGTGAAGTTGTTAATAAATTACAGAAATTTTATTTTTATTTTTTAAAATACCCATTGATGATAATTTTAAATTAATAATTTAAAATTATGGGTCTCATTTGATACATGTAATTTTTTATTGAAATTTTTTTCTAGAAAGAATTGGTTTATATGAATTGTATTGGTATGGATTTTAGTACACATGGATGGTGAAATTTCATTTTCATTAGATGTGATCATGTTGAAGTGGTTTCTATCATTGGGGAATCCGGTATTGATTATCATTTATGAAATTAATATATTGATGAGACACAACACATAATTATGTGAATTTCACATGGGAATGTAAGAGTATATGTATGGGTATATAGATTTCTGGATTTGGGGATGTGTGGTTGTGTGTATGTATGGAATCATGGAATGGGTATGTCCAATAAAATTGAGAATGGATTTAATGGATATTTTTTTATTTATATGCAAAAATATTTCGGATTTGATATAAATTGATCTAACTATTTAAAAAAATAATATGATTATGATATTTTTCTAATGGCATTAGTTGGGATGTCATTGGGTAAATCCAATCGATTTTGGACTCACTCCTAGGATGATAATTATTGTTCATTTTTTGGTTTCATCTTTTGAGATATATGTAAAGGAATGGTATATCATTTATTTAGTGATGATTCTTGTTACTATGGTAATGGAATTTCATGTTGGATTGTAGGACACGTTCAGAGTATCTCGTTGGATGTCTTTAGTGTCTTTTCATTTTGTTTTATTTTTCTTCCTTTGGTTATATATCTTCATTTCCACTGATACTCTATAATGTCTGGGAATTTTTGTTATATTTTTGGATTTATTTGATACAGATAAATCATATTGGGGTTTTTCGGTTAATTTTTTTTTATTTTTTATCATTCAACGGGAAAATAATTCCACTAATGTTCTCAAGGCCCTTGACATTCATTTCTAACCTTTTATGACTTTTGGATGTCACCTAATTAAAGTTACACCCACTACCTATACACAAGAAAATAGGTGTTGGGGGATATTACAAATGGTATCAGTTTTTTTAATCCTTGGGTATTTGTTCTGTTTAAATATATAGTTGGAAATAGTATGGGTGTTTCTCTTAGGATAGTAGAAAGTAGCTATGACTCTTAGAACATGAAATGTTTAGTGTAAAAAGTCATAGAAAACCTCTTTATGTTTATCATCATCTAACCTGGTTGTTGGGTACATGTGTGTTTTAATAGACTTCATGGGGTGTTTTCACCACATGATCATGGGTTTAGTTGTTGATAGATTCATGAAAATAATTGGTAGTATGAACTCCCACAAGAAGTTAATTTTTTACTATTGAGTTAATGATTAATGGAAAGGGTAAAAAGTAAATATTATTGAAATATGTTCGAAATAGTTTCAAATGATTAGTTTTTTAATAATATTGATGGTGGTATTTTGAAAATGATTTAAATTGATTATGGGGGACAATCAAGATTTTAAACCTTGTTGTAATTGTAATTGAAAGTAGATAAATCTTCATTTTCTAGTGTGTAAGAATATGTGTATATATAATTATTTTTGTGAATGGAACCAAGTCGGTTTCATAAGAACCAAATATAGTAGGTTGTGAATAATTTTCCCTCACTTTCATGACCAGTGAACCAATAGTTAGTCTAATGTATTTTACAATATTTTCATTCCATGGATTGTGGGAACATAAATGAGGACCCATGACATGTAGATCATTAAGTTTAGATCCAAAATTAGAATCCACCCATAGTTTTGGGTGATTTATTTATAGAAAACAAAAATTTTAGTTTAGTAGGATGAATCATATATTCAAATTGATGGCACAATAGGAGACCTATCAGTGATGTTTTCTATATTTATGATGGAGGATATAGAAGACCAATGTAGGAATTAGAAGTTCATGCTAAATTTGACCAAGTAATATAATAAATATATTATAATGAGTTGTTCAACAAATAATTATACACTCATTTTCTTTTACATCCTAGTAAAATTGACTTCTTCATCTTAAAGTAGGAGAATCTCTCTATAATAAGTTATGTGGTTAATTTTAGAAGTTATTTATAATTTCAATGGATGTTGATGCAAGTGAATCCATAAAGATTAAAATTTAATTTTTTTTATATTAAACTATAAATTCAACAATATATTCTCATTCATTACATAATGAATTAGGTAGATATCATCAATAGATTGATGGTATCAGAAAGAAACATCTCGAGAAACATAGTGGAAGTTAGCATATTTATTCCTACGATAAGAGTTTGGAACTAAGATGCTAGAATTAATAGGAGTAATACTAATTCTAAAGGGGTAGGAATATCTCCAAATTCAAAAATGGGATTAGTAAAATGTTCTCCAAAAAAATAGTAATCTAGGATGTTTTTAATGCGTTTATATTGGACTTATGAAGATTGATTTTAATATGCCACTTAGATCATATCACAATTGCAATAATATCGGGAAAATTTGGTTCTATTTTCACAATGATCTAAGGTCTAGTGCTATGTATTGATACAATGCTTCTGAAACATTGTATGAATTTATTGGACTTGTGACGTACAATTTCTCTCATCAGTTGAACTAAGGGATCCATGGTGATTCTTTTGAAACCTTGAGTCAATAACATTTTCATTCTCAAGAAGGTAATAACGAGAATACCTCTATGAGTAAGAAATTGAATGGATAAAATAATATGACAATTCATAATAAATTGTATTTATAAATGGAAAGATGAATGATTCTTTTAAATTCAACACTTATTCTATCATTTTTTTGATATGGCAGAGTACCGCTCATTTATTACTTCTCTTTTTATTGATCGTTTGAGATTATATATTGAGATGATTCTATATGTTTTCAAACTCAAAACACCTTTGGGAATACATGAGTGTCATGGAATTAAAATGTGAAACATGATTCATAAACATTTATGGGGCATAGGTGGTATGGGATTTCTCTATGATATGTATGGATACATATGACTTGATTCTAGGAATGTATTGGTAGGTAACATTTTTATCCTGAATCTATTATTATGCATGGAAGTTGGGATAAAAATATTTTAATGGTTCTCAGATATCATTAATGTAGATTGGGTAGTTAATACAAGAATATAATGACCCATGCTGTCAGTGGTAGGAACTATCACATACCAATTGACATCAGTTTCGTTAGTGTTTTTATATGAGATCGGAAAGATATATTATAAAAACATAATGTTTTCAGAAACATTATTAGGGTTTTATCTTTAAAAAACAGTATTTTTTTATTGATATCCAACAAGTGGACTAGTATTATTTACCATCTATCTTATCAGATGGAACCAAAAAATTGAAGGAATTTAATGATCAGTTGGGAGTTTTTGAAAGTAAATGGTTCATGTAACATATCATATCTCTATGGGGAGAACCATTTATTTTTGTGAAGTATACAAATATAAAACTTGTGATTTATTTAGATTATATTAATATGAACAATGTTACAATAAAAAATTAGTGTCTTCATCCATGATATACATGACTATTTGATCAATTGATTAGATCCCATAGTTTCTCTAAACTATAATGGCATTCAATATATCAACAATTTATTATCCATAAGGTGGTTATTTCAATGACATCAATCAGAAGTAGATATAGCTTTTATGAGTTTTTACTTATTCCATTTGTTCATACAAATAATATAGTACTTTTTATGGAATTGATGAATCTAATATTTCAAATCTATCCAGATTCATTTATGGTGGTTTTTTATATAATATATTGTTATATCCTTGGACAGATGAAGATCGTGATAATAACATGGATATATTGTTGGTGATCATGTAGGAGCATTGTATGTAATTCATGTTATCAATGATTAAATTTTAGATATAACAGTTACATTTCTTTTGTAATTTCATCATTGAAAAATGTTTTTATATATAACGAATATTGATACTTGAAATTATCTCTTTGCAACCACTGAAGATTTTATTTGAGATATGTTTTCACATTTTCATTCTAGGATGCTACATATGCTTTTAAATTAATTTTTATCAATAGAATAATTCATGAAGTCATTTAAATGGTAATGTATTCCTTCCAAATGAAATGTGGATCTTAAAAAATATATTAATGTGATAATGTTTATCATATATTAGTAGTAAACATTACATTTCCAGTGTCATGACATAGAAATGATGTTTGTTGTGATACATCATGATATTTGTTGAGATGTGTTTTTGTATAGGGAGATCATGTTGATGTATATGGCTCATAACATTTATGGTTTCATGAAATGAACTACTAAACACACTACTTCATATTAATGGTTACTGTACAAGAATATAACACTTAGATTTATTATCATTTTCTGTCTCAAATTCACATTTTTTACATATCACAAGAGTTCGAAAGTCATTTTACAATTAAAATTATAGATTTTATAAAAAATAGGATTGATTAAATTCCTTTAAATCTTCTTCTTCAACATGATGTATAGAAAAGTAAAAATGAAATTAGGATTTAGATGCATTAAATTATTATTTATATAATGAATTTGATAATATATCTTTATATCAGTGGTAGCTACTATTTTTCATAAGAGATATTCACCTCGATTGTATTAAACAGGGGTGGTTATATTTTTATTATTAGTATTTTGTATTCCTAATATGGTTGAGAAAACTATAATGGCACATATTTTTTATCTTTAATGTGTTTCTATAAGTTCATGACTATGTGTTGGGGAGAACATTGAAGTATGAAACATAGATGTGTTTTATGTTTTTTGGTTTGATGGCCAGATCCTAGTATCATTGGTTTATTAGTAAAAAGTTCTTAGTTCATACCACAATTTAAAATGGGATGTTAATATACGAATCAAAACGTTTTATATAGTGATGAAAGAATAACATTGGATGTAAGGAAAAGGGTAATTATAGAGTTTGTTTCATGATTCCAAACCTATCAGCACATCAAGGTGGAAAACCAATGACAAGTGATCATGTTGTAGTATTTATAGATTTTCATGTGGAAATGATAGGACATAATAATAGATTCTAATACTAGTATACCAATGACTTTTTGGAAACACAATATCATTTGGGTCATGGTGTATCTACATAGAAATTTGGCTCATATCATCCATATTTCTGAAAATAATTCACTTGTGGACTTGTTTAAAATCGATATCTTATACGTTGTAATGTTTCATAGAATTCAAGTCTTGATTGTATCTGATAAAGACCCAATATTTAAATGTCATTTTTTTAAATCCATATAGTATGAACTTGGGATTTAGTTGACTATAAATATGGATTAATATCATAAAAAATATGTAAAATACAAAAGGACCATTTAAAAATTAACGGAAATAATCATTAATTTTTAGTAGTCATTGTGGGATAATTTGAGGATAATTTATCATTATTAGAGTTATCATATAATTATAGTTTTTAGACCTAAATACATGTGGATCCTTTAGTGGAATTTTTTGGAGTCCTTTTTATTCCCTACATTTTTGGGTGGAAACAGGTGATAATTCACTTGATGGAAGAATTCTTTTGCAAGTGATAAAGAAGAAGATTCATTTGATTATAAAGAGAATTCAGATGGATCAGATTAATTAGAAATAATATGTATATAATTGTCAGTGTCCATTGTCATTTGGGGAGCATGATCATTTGTTTTTTGAAATCATTATAAAGATTTTTCTATGTCATTTTTGTAAGAAATCAATTTTTTCATTACAGTTCCAAGGTCATTTTGAAATAATTGAAAGAATAAGTGAGGGGTCATATTTCATTGATTTTTTTTACAGTGTTTATTTTAATGTATAATTTGTTTAATTTATCTTAGTTGGGGAAGGATAAAATTGTTCCAGACCCTGATATTTGTGCGGAATCATTGATCACGGCTCAGATGCTATGTTGATTCATATTTCATTTTATATTTTTTGACTGATGTCTGAATGTCCTGAATCATAATAGAATCTGTCTATTGTGGGTCTTATGGCTACATGGTTATATTTAAGAGGAAATGTTGGATAATGAAAATAAAATATTGAAGTAGTGGTTTGAACCCTTATAGATAAACTATGGGATTATAGTATCTATGAAGATAAATAACAATGGTGGATAGAATTTATCAACAAAATATTTAAGAAATTGACAAATTATTTTAATATTTAATGAATAAAAAATTATTTTTTTAATTTTTAAGAGGTTTAGAGGAGTTTTTTCATGATGTGGAGGCTATTCATAAGGTATTCGGTTTCGGTATTGTTAGTCCATGAAATTAATCACACCCATGAAACTATGTGACTTGTTGTTTGAGAGGGCTAGTAGCTCTTTATATTTGGTATATAATTTGGCTAAAAATTATGGATAACCATGGGAATCAATGAATATAACGACAGAGGGAAATGCATGTTTTTTATCAACCCATAATTTTTTCAACAGAAATCCTCTTCTCATAATTATTTCATATAGTTTAAACCACATAAAGTAACATTTCAAATAGACCAAAAAACATTGTAAATGAATAATTAATGAAATTAAAGGTATTTCTAGAATTTAAATAACCAATACTGAACAAATTGTAACATGATCATAAAAATAGTAATTAAAAATTAATGAATAGTAAACTACCAAAATGAATAACAACATCACCCATGAAAATATAAAAAAAAATTAGGCATATTATAAATAAAAGTGTGATATAATTATATCAAAGTATATTTAATTAAATTCTAAAATATTTATTAGTTAATTGTAGGTATTTCTTTAATTCATAAATATTCAATAAAACATTTCTGATTAATTTAATCATATAAAATGGAATTTATTTTCATAAGAAATTATATATTAATATTTTGTTGCCTAATGATTTTAAGAATATTTAATGGGAAATTAATTAATTTTCCTATGTGTTATAAAATCAATTATATTTTTAAAATCATCATTTTTGAGTAAATGATAATTTTAACTGAATATAAGATATCTTTTACATAGAAATTTATTTTCATAAATTGGAGCTATTATTTTAATTCTACACTTAGAATATGGTTAGGTTCTTTTTTTGTTATTTTTCTAAAATACATGAATTTTTACTGAATCGTAATAGATTCTAAAAACTAAATACATTAATTATTGACTCATAAATTATGTATTTCAAAAATAATCCCAAATTATATAACTCTAATAGATTAATTTATTATATTTGTTGATAATTATCAATCTATTCATAGTCTTGTGGCAGAATAATAAACTAATTAATAATATAATGAGGAAACATCCCTCTCCCCCCTTATAAAAACCAATCCTCACCACCTCTTCTCCACACATATTCCAATATTTGAGCTTTATGAAAATTCCTCTCAATATTCTTTTCAAGACCCTAACACATGTTTAAGAACTCTTGGTCTTATAAAATTAAAAAAAATGCCTAAGGATTTTCTCAAGGAAATGAATTGAAGAGGTTAATTCCTCTTTCTTTTCAATTAATTTCTTTTAATGTTATTTTATTTTATTATTCTCTCCTAAAATCCCCTCATAAAAATGAACTATTACCCTAGTACCTTAAATATTCTGGATCATTATTATTAGAATTTATTAATCCATCATAGAAATAATTCTCCCCTATTTTTCTTAATAAAAATGGAAATGTAAGTAGTGTTGTGTTGTTTTATCACCTTTAAGGATAGAAAGCTTCCATTTTCCATCACCTCCAAAAATACTGGTCATGAAACCATTATTATAGTAGAAACATATTGTAAAATTTATTTTATAACAATTTTTATGTTCTGTAAGTAACATATTTATGTAGAAATAATTACTTAATCTATACCATTTCATTGTGATCGAAAAGGGCTTTAATAATCTAAAAAATTATCAATAATATCTTATCAAATGATATATCCAACTACCAAATATCCAAAAGAAATAAAATAAAATATAAATGTTTCTATGTACATTAACGACATATAATTTAATTTTGGGATAATCATTCCCATTTTATATGAAATTCTATACTCAAATACATGTGAACTGATTAGGAGAACCCTGAAATGGAACACCCTAGAACCATGATATTGAACTTTATAACTCATTGAAAATCACATTAACGAACTCAATAGAACCCTAATAAATAAAATTAAAGTATAAAAGGTCATATATTTTTAAATTAATAAATTTAGTTTGATTATCTGTGATATTAATGTGGAGAAATCATTTGAACATAAGGTAAAGGAAATTCTCGGACCCAACTCTCTTCAATTGGGTATTCCCTCTTTCGCATCATTTTCGATATGGATGTCACATTAATGTTCCATGTATAAATTTTTTTTATCAATATATATTTTATTCATATACTTGTTTCCAATATTTTTATGACAAATTCAAATAATTTTTCAAAAGATTTTTTCTTTCAAAAAATACATCTTTTATTTCTCGTCAGATTGTTTCTACTTCACTCTATATTAACAATACATAAACCAATTATGTTATTCCCTCCTTATTTTGGGAACCACAACATTTCTTAAAGAATTTGTTTCTTTTTTAAATAAACCCAATTCTTTTCGGTATGTTATTTTACTTCCAATATATATATATGTTCTATGTGGAATGAATTACAATATATTTGTTATGATGTGGTGGGTGCGCCTGAAATTATATAGTGCATGTAAATGTTATGATGTAATGATTGCACTGAGAATTATAGTGCTATTGAGTTCATTGGAAAATGATATGAATATCGTGAAATATATTTAATTATTTATGAACATGATGCTAGCTTTATTCATAACTATATTATGTAGTTTACCACTAAAACATGATGTTTCATTTTTATGCACAACCACAATAAATTCCATTATAAAATGTTCCATCTCATCATTATGGTTTTGATCCTTTGTATATATTATGATGATGATTAATATTCATACCAACGATTCATGTATCTTACTCACCCTCTTACTGGGATTTAAGCTCACTACTTCTAATGATGTATATCCTCTGGTGCATACTTATACAAAGGAGGAGGTGAATATCACATAGAAGCCAGAAAATTATAAATTAAATAAATGTTTAAGTTTTATTATGTAAAATTTATGAATGTTTTGCTTTTTTTCAAGAAACTAATCTGTATGATCAGGCACTTGTAAAAATATTAATTTTTTTATCATTAAAATTTAGAAATTTTCATGTTCGAAAAAATATGGGCTGCTATAGTTGGTTCTGGAGTACAAATAACTAAATATGGGAATAATAATTATAGAACCTTATTAAATTATCTTTATTATCATACTAAATATATGTAAGTACACAAAATTTTATTTAAGAAAATTGTAAACATATAGATCTGGTAAGATATTTTCTTACACATAGTTGAACATAAGAATAAATTATTTATTCTTTACCTGCGGAATTATATATTGCACTAAATTTCCTATTTTACATATTAGTTGTAACCAAGAAAAACCTAGAAAAAAACATGTGCGAGGGACAATGAAATAATTTCTTAAGTGGAATCCAAAATTTCATGGTGAGGATTTTCCAGCTTGTTAAACACATATATAATAAATTAATATTTCGAAACATCCTCCTACATATAAGAGGGATAAATTGGATCTCGAGTCTATTATGTAGAAATGAAAAAAGACATTATTCAGATCCTCTGACACAGTATTAATTAAAAAATGTTTCAACTCAATATAGAAGATATTTTTATACATTGCAATTTATAGATGGAGAATGTGACTCTGGATATTTATCGTCTATATAGAGATGCTGCAAATTGGTGGGAGTTGATTATAAACAACAAACCAAAGTGGGAAATTGAATATATGGATTGAGAAGAGTTTAAGATATTGTTTCATAAAAAATATTTCCATTGAACATTTCATATAAATATAAAGAGTTAATTTCTATAGTTGAATCAAAATGAAGGAGAATATATCATGGACTAAGAACAAAATTTCCCAAGTCATAGAATGTATGATTTTAAATTTTTTATAAAAAAAATGAAACAAACATTTATATATTCTTTAATTGTTCAAAAACCACACCTTCTAAAAGCTCTATCAATTCATGAACAAGGATGATATAAAGTTTATTGATATGCTCTCAAAGTGGATATGAAGTTTGTATTATTGTATCATTGCAATAGTAATTTAAAATGAGATATGGAGATTCATAAATAGGGATATAATGAGAAATGTGGATGTAAATTTCAAACACACACATGACAAATATTTTAGAAGAAGAATCATGTTAAGTGCATCAAATGGATAAATAATTTTTATCAATGTAGGAGATAATGCCACTAAACTCATGAATTTTAAAGATACATACTGAATAGGAAAATGGGGTGAGGGAAAGGAGAGAATATCCCATGGTTCACTGCTTCTAGCATATAGAGAAAGAGAACTATGAAAGGTAGTGCACTAAACTCGGATTCCTAGAGGGCAATCAGTGTCCTCAGTCACTATAGAAAACGGATCAAGTGAAAGCTGATTTCATCACTACTTTTGATGTGGATCCTGAAAATGATGTGGTGACAAGTATGATGGTTATTAATTCAATAATATTTATTGTACTATTTGACTTTGGTTATACTAATTCTTTCATATCATTCATGTTCAGTAGATCTATTCATACAACACCCAAAAAAATGGTGGTTGGGTTATTTATGAGAAAATAAAATAGATAAATTATCAGACGCAAAATATATATCTCCTCCTTAATTAATTATTTGCACTGAACCTCCAATAAATTTTTTTATTACTGCCTTTCTTGTACTGTGATGTTATTTTGTTCATGTATTAGCTATCTTTATAAAAGACAACATCGACTGTCAAGAATGGGTGATCACTCTTCACAAATCAAACATTCATCTACTCTATACAACTGTAAGGAGGAGGATGAATCTACGTTGGATTCACCTTCTCATGTTCTGATATTATTTCATTATGAGAAAGAATATCTTGATCAAATGATTAAGATAGATGATATAATAATGCTCAGAGACATTGTCTTTCTGAGGAACTACATTGATGTTTTTCATGTAGGGTTCTTTAGTCTACCTCCTAATCATTAGGTTGATTTCTCAATTGAACTTATTCATGTATCTCTGCCTATATCAAATAAAGCATATAGAATAGTCACATTTGAGTTAGAGGAACAAAACAATTATTTACAAGATTATCTAGACAAGTGTTTTATATGATTGATAGTATTATGATGGGGTACACTAGTTTTCTTCATCAATATTATGGATGGATCAATGATCCTCGACATTTATTATCATGATATCAACAAAATCATGATAAATAAAAAGTATCTTCATCCATAGATATATGAATTTTTTGATCAATTTCGTGATGCCAAGTATTTCTGTAACACCTTAATTCAGGATATCACTAATTAATGTCATGCATTATAATAACAAGACAAAGAATTTGAGAAGAGACAATCATTATTCAATGACATGTAATTGTGATTTTTGAATGGAGTAAGTCTCATTATTAGGGCATGTTATCACCAGAAAAGGGATATCTATGGACACTTCCTAGACTAACGAAATTAATGAGTGGACTAGACCAATATCTGCAATGGAGATCTATAGTTTCCTTGGAAGAGCTGAGAATTACTGTAAAATTATAATGATATTCTCATGATTCTCAAACACACTAACCAAGCTAACTCAGAATGGAAAAAAGTTTTTATGGATCATTGAATCTAAAGACTACATTAAAGAATTAAAAAAGTGACTTATCAACGCACCAATAATCACACATGCTACCAGTGGGGAACTATTTTTTTATAGAGTCATGCTTAAAATAAGGTATTAGTCTATGTAATTTTAAAAAATGATAAATTTATAGGCTACACATCAGGGTAGTGAAATATTCTTGAGAAAAACTATACCACACATGATATAGAGATATAAACTATTATCTTTGCACTTAAATTATGGTAGTATTATCTCTATGGGGTGAAGTTCGAGATATATAATGATCATAAGAGCCTCAATTATGTATTCATATAGAAAAATTATAATATTAACAAATGATGATGTCTAGATCTCATCAAGGATTATAGCATCTAAATCAACTACCATACTAGAAAATATTGTAATTATGTAGATGATATATGTAGAGAGGATCATAAAAAATTATGATTAATGATAAATGAGAAGGATCATACCATATTAGACGTTAAAAATAATGAAATGGGAATTAATAAGGAAGGAATGTCATCAATCCTTTCAGAAATGATTTCTTAGTCGTCCCTTGTTGAGTAAATATAAGGATGATCTTAGAAATGATGTGGAAATTCAGAAGAATATAGAAGATATTTAAATGTATAATTTCCTATAATTTAAAAAATTAAATGAATGAATTGTATTATTTCAAACACAACTATGTGTACCTCAAAATCTAGAGATAATGAAATTGGTCTTGAATAACACACATGGCTCAACATTCTCTACTCACCATGGGAGAATACAAATGGATCAACCTTTATGAGAAATAATGCAGAACACCAACATGTTGGGATAAAGTCAATGAATATAAGATATTTAGACTGAAAATGGTTGAAAATATGGTGGAGATGGTGAACATCATTCAATATCATATCAAGGAATCCAAAAGTTGATAGAAGAGTAATAAGACAACAATCGATATGAACTAGTGTTTTATGTCAATGAAGTGGTATTACTATGCATATCTCCATGGAAGTGGATCATGAGGTGTGTAATCAATGTAAAAATATGTCCCTTGTACATATACCCCTTCAAGATACTAGATCATGTTAGGGATGCCGCCTACTAACTAGCATTTCCTCCTACCATGTATCACGTACATGATGTATTCCATTTATCCCACTCAAGGGAGTACATACCATATCCCTCACATGTACTAAATCCAAAGGTGGTACAGTTGGAAATCGAACTCTCTTACGAGAAACATCCAAAGATGATCATGGATTCTAAAGATAATTCCCAATGCAAAAAAGACTACTCACCTTGTCAAATTACTATTGTTGAACCATATGTATAAAGAGGCTTCGTGGTAATTAAAGGAAGTGGTGATAGAGATATAGCCTCTTTTTTATTCAACTAATAATTTAAAATTATATTTCGAGGGAGAAATTTCTCAATGGGGGAATAATTTAATGACAGAAATTTTTATCAATTAAAATTACCTGAAAATAATTATGTCATGTATAATAACCACATTAAATTACATTGATTACACAGCCAAAAATTTAAAACTATTGAAATAAAAAATTACAAGTATTTATAGATGTTAAACAACTTACATGGATTAAATAGTAACATGGTCTTAGAAAGAGTTATATGATCTAATTAAATAACAAACTGAACAAATGAATAATAATCAGAACCACGAATGTATAAAAATGATTTTTTAATATTATAAATGAATGTGTGATATAATTATAACATCGCATAAGTATTTAATTTTCATATAAATTATTAATTAATTGCTTGTATTTCTATACGTCATAAATATTTAATTACACATTTATCATTAATATAAGAATATATATAAAAATATTTTCATAATTTTTTTAATAAATTAATAATTCATTGTTGTATTATTTTAAGATAAATTTAAGAGACATTAAATAATTTAACAATGTTTTAGAAAATGGGTTGTAATTTTAAAATATCTAATTTTCAAATAAATACATTTTTTAAATAAAATTTTAATTTTTAATATTTTTAAAATTAACATTATTACATGGGATTCATTTAAATATTCTACACATTTAAAAATGTTCAGGTTTAATTATTTGGATATTTCTAAAATGCATGAATTTTTTATTGATTAAAAAAATATGATATTTACTAAATACATGAATTATTAAGTCAGAGATGATGTATGATATATTTAATCCCAAAATATAAAACTATAATTAATTTATTCAAATTTTTTTGTGATAATTAAAAAATATTCACATTTTTTATCTAAAATAATAAACCAAAGAATAAAATAATGAGAAAGTACCGCTCTCTCACCCTATAATTGCAACCACTCAACACATATTCTCCTCACACCATCCATTATTTTATACATGTCCTAACTCTGGCCAATAATATTTTGAAACTAATCCCCCACATTCATGATCTATTTATCTCATTAAAAGACCATACAATTTTTCTTTAAAGATGTTCTCCGGGAGGATAATTCAAGTGGTAAATCCCTATTTCATTTCATTTGATTTATTTTCAAGTTCTCTTCCTTTCTTATTCTCTCTTGACCTATAATATTACAAATATAATGAAAACTCTAGTATGTTAAATATACTCGTATGTTATTGTGATAACATAATAATTCATCATCAAACCCCTTCTCCACTACATTTTATTATAGAAAAGGGAAATCTCATCCATGAAGTGTTGTTATATCGCTTTCAAGGATGAAAAAGTTTCATTTTCCATCACTGTCTACAAGGATGCTCAAAAAACAATTAGTATGGATAAAAAATATCATCAAATTTATATTATAGTCTATTTTATATTGTGTAACTAACATATTTAAAAAATAATAAATGATAAAACAAAATGTTTTCATTGTGTTCAAAACCCACTACAAAAAATAAACAATTATCACTAATGTATAATATAATAAATCATCGAATTAACTTATATCAATTTTATATATAATCCCAAATATACATATTTATTTTAAATAATAATAACTAATTTTTGTTATTGAAAATCATTCCCATTTTACATGAACATCCATTCCCATATACACGTGAAGTGGTCATGATAACCAAGAAAATGAACCCTCTCGAACGATGAAATTGAACTCTATAACTCCTCAAAAATCCAATAAATAAACTTAATAAAATTTTAATTAATAGTATTTATGAATAAAAGGTTATTGGATTTTAAATTAATGAGTTTATTTTGTTAATCTATTATACTAATATGATGAAATCATTCAGACTAAAATCAAGGGGAATTATCGAACCCCACACTCTTCCTTTGAATTTTCCCTCTTTCACTATATTTTATATATGGGTGTTCCATTAATGTTCTATATATATATATATATTATTTTTACCGTTAGTTATATATATATACTGTTGGATCGAATAAGTAGATGTATATGTGTATTATATGGAACAATACAAGAGGGGGGGTGAATTGTAGGTTTAAAAACCTTTAAGTTGTAGCACATAAGAGATTAGTTTAAAAAGTCTTAAACTAATACATGTACAAACACCCACAATTTTATTGAATATAAAAGTTATGATGTAAAGTAATACTAATGTAATGTAAAACAATTGTATTCAAGATGAACACAATAATCATAGTAATATAAAGATGAATGATTCTACCTTAAAGCGTATAGAATCAATCAATACAAAATGTAATAGAATGATTGTAATTGAAACAATTACAATTGAATATGTAAAGAAAAAGGAAACAATACAAATTTCTTTCTAATACAAGTAACAGCAGAAATTTAAAAGTATTACAATTCTTTTAACCCAAAGAGAAGGGTTATCCTTTAACCTAGGATAAAAGTTCTGTCTCACCAACACCTTGGTGAGCCCTCGATACGTTGATCGACACGTCTGTCTGCCTATCCCTGGCATCCCTCAATATGATGATCGGCACGTCTGTCTGCCTATCCCCGGTAGCCCCTGATACGATGATCGGCACGTCTGTCTGCCTATCCCCGGCAGCCCTCGATTTTATAGGTAATCGGCACCTTTGTCTTTCAATCACTTGAAAGCCATCGATACGATGATCAGACGCACAATGCAGATGAGAGAAGTCACAGTGTCTCTCTCTAGAATCATGGTAGTTCACGAAGTCTCTTCATTCGTTCATCAATCTTATCTTTCAGCTTCAATGACCTCCTATTTATAGGCCTCGGGTTCCAACGGTCATAACTCCTCAAATGGTTATATTTCTCTGAAAAACTCGGAGGGACTTGGACACCTAGCATCATAACGGTCATATTGAAACAGAAAGCACGACATAGTAATGATTAGTTTGTAACTAACTCAACGACATCATATTGGTTAGAACATAAGATATATAGAAATGAAAAAAATGGGTATGATTCATATGAAACATGTGTTTTTATGAATGTATTGAAACAAGCATGTAATGAATGTTATGAGTAACAGAGTCAATACAATTTACATATTCAGTATGATCAGTATTGTATGATTGAAATGGTAAGTACGATTAGTATTGTACGATACGATATGGTCAGTACGATCAGCATGGTCAGTACGATCAGCATGGTCAGTACGATCAGCATGGTCAGTATGATCAACATGCTCTGTACGATCAGCATGATCAGTTTGATCTGTATGGTCAGTATGATCAGTATGGTCAGTAAGATCATCATGCTCAGTACGATATGATAAACATTATAGAAGACATTTGTAATTTCCAAAATATTATAGAATAAATTTGTGATTTCCAAAACATGATATAGAATACATTTGTGATTTCCAAAACATGATATAGAAGTCAAAAGAGGACTTTTGACTCAACAATCTCCCCCTTTTTGGAAAGCACAACACAAAAAGTAAATCTAACAAGAAATACTTATCTACCCCTGAGTTATTGGAAACTCTTCTGAATAAGAAATTGAATATAACTTACTCCCCCTTAGGTATGGACTTTCCTAAGGATTGTATTCATAGTTTTTCCTTGGTTTCTAAGCATTTGTTTAAACCAATCTCCCTTTGTAAATCATTCTCCCCATTTTGAGACATTCTTCCCTTTTATAAAATTATCCCCCTTTTATTATATTCTCCCCCTTTGTGGTTTACAAAAATAATGGGGTTACTTTGAGTTTCCTGAAAGAGTTAGAGAAAAAAATTGCAGGACAAAAGAAAAGAGTCATAACAATTACTACAAAAAAAGACATGTTCTAAAGGAAAAAAAATACAACAATCATTTGTTTTCTCTTTCCTTCTCCTTATTTATATGCTCATGAAGAATATCTTTCATCTTATTGATCTCCTTTTTGTCTTCATAAATTGATTCACCCTGAGTTTTGAGAAGCTCTTGTTGGTCCGCAAAAATATGATCTTGATTTCTGATAGTCTCCTACTGGACTCTGATTACTTCTTCAAGGATATCAATTATGTCTTGCAGATTCTTGTTATCTTTGGATAGGATAGAGTTTTGTTTCTTCAATAGAACCACTTCATCCTTGAAAGATGAAACCTTTGAGAACTCGGATTTGAAAGCATTCATCCTGTCTTGTAAGTATTTTACTGAAGGAACATCGACTCTTTGAGGAGACAAAAGATTCAACCTTTCAACTGTTTCTCATTCAAGATTATTGAAAGAAATTGCAAGTTCATTTTAAAATCTTCTTATATTTTCAATTTCTATCTCATGATCATTGATAGAGCTCTCTGTTTTGTACGACCACTTGGTCATCTTGTTGCAGGCCTTTTTATGAGAAACCGAACTTTCTGAAATTACTTTTAAATCAGCTTCTACTGAAAAAACATTCTTTCTTAATTCTTTTACTGAGCCAAACTTTTTCTTTTGATTGTCAGTAATGAAATAAATCTTCCCTTCCAACCTTGGAAAGTAAGGAATAGTCTTCTCAACCCTTCTCAAAACATGGACAATATAATCACTTTTTTTGAGAGAGATTGTATGTTCTGAATCAGTATCTTCATCGTACGAAGCCAGTTCAATTGATTTTCTTGAAACAACAATAGGTTGTTTTCCTTTTGCTTTTTCTTTCTGTTTTCTTTCTTCTTCCACTTTGTCACTAATGACAACATTATCTATATGAGAGGATTCATCATCTTGCTTTTCTTGGTACAAAACTCTATTCGGAGTTTGTGCGTGATCGGCATGAGGGGTTTGTTTAACACCTTCACTCATCTTTTGAACTGATTCCTCCCTACTCTTCTTCGAACATTGAAGAAATTCTATGAGAAAATCTCCTTCCTCCTCTTACACTTCTTCTATCTCTTCCATCATTTTTTTCCTTTTTCTTTCTCAGGAAGGCTCTGTACGATGGGTTCTTGGTGCACTTCTTCCGTCAGTTGAGCACTAGTATATTCAACTGCTTTCAAGACTATAGAGACATCAAAGTCCTGAGCCTTTCTTTTCAAAAGTACCTTCTTCTTCTTTTCAGTCTTAAGGGTTTCTTCTGCCCTTATTCTTTCTGCAAAAGCCTCAGCTGGGTCAAGACCAAACTTTGGATCACGTTCTTTTCTTTCTTCCTTATCCTTTCTCTATTTAGCTATAACCTCCTTACTGTACTTTGGCTTCTTCTTAGGCTTTGAACTGGTTTGTGGATCAAACTTTTGAGTAACACCAGTAGATTGAATGTCTTTGGCTGGAATAGGTGTTGATTGATTCTGAGCCGATTTAGCTTCTATATCTCTAACAAATTTTTTGAAATGGGATCAAAACAAACATTAATCTTCTTCATAGTACTTTTTCTAATCCAAGAAGGCTTCAAATCTATTAGGTTTCATTTCAAAGTAATGTTACAAAACATCATACTTTCGAGAATGAACTTCGTAAGGATGGATGGATACATAATCATTTGGGACTTAATCCCTCCTGTATTGACATTATTTATAGTTTCAACCTTTCTCATGTTTACAAGATAGTCAAGCATAAATATATCAGAAACTTTCAGATTTTCTCTATCCCCTTTCCTTGGAATAAGAAAACCTTGCATCCATAAAGTGACAAACCGATTGTCCAGAGAAAGATGAGACACTTTCCTTCTCTCTTCATTAATTACAAACAAAGACTTTTCAGCACTTTCTCTATTAAAAGTACCAACCTGCTCTGGCAGTTTGTGGGATGGATAGAAAGAATCCCCTTCAGTTGAGACATTTAGAAAATGAGCCTCTTGTTTCACAAACATGGATATCTTTCTATCGTACACAGCAAAGTTTATAGTCATGTCTTTGTCGAAAGATACCGTTTTATAAAATTGACTGACTTCATCAAAAAGAACCGGATCTTGAGATTCAGGCTTTTCAACACACAAATGTTCCCATCCTTAAAACAGTATGATTCTTCTGATTGTGGAATCATACGAATAAAAAAAGTCCCGAGAAACTATCCTTTCTCTGTTAATGTCTTTCTCTGTAAAGGTCTTTGAAGACATTTCGGCGGGAGTGTTGGCAGAGGATTGAGACATAAAGGTGATGCCGATGAAAGACCGTACGATTATTTAAAAATGATGGAGCAGAGCTTCACCTCAAAACCTGAAAAATCAATGTGGGTTTGGGGAGGGGGGCTATTTATAGGCGATATGGGGGTGAACTTTGATCTTCTACGGTCAAGATTGTAGGAGATAAGATCAATGGTTAGGATTTAAAACGAAAGAAAAAAAATTTTAAAAAAATTGAACATACCTGTCAGAGAATGTAAGGTGATTATTGGTTTTAGTAGAAATCAAAATAAAATACAATCGTAAGAAAAAATATCATCATGTCGATGGAAAACAAAGTCGTTACCATGGACTGACAGTACGATGGAAAACAATCTTGTTACCATGAACTGACAATACGATGGAAAAGAAATTCAATACCATCATTTGTCGATTCAATACCCTGATTGGTTGATACGATGGAAAAGAAATTGAATACCATCATCGGTCGATTCAATACCGTGATTGGTTGATACGATGGAAAAGAAATTCAATACCATCATCGGTCGATTCCATACCATGATTGATTGATACAATGGAAAAGAAATTCTATACCATCATCGATCGATTCAATACCATGATTGATTGATACGATGGAAAAGAAATTCAATACCATCATCGGTCGATTCAATACCATGATTGATTGATACGATGGAAAATAAATTCAATACCATCATCGGTCGATTAAATACCATGATTGATTGATACGATGGAAAAGAAATTCAATACCATCATCGGTCGATACAATACCATGATTGATTGATACAATGGAAAAGAAATTCAATACCATCATCGGTCAATTAAATTCCATGATTGATTGATACGATGGAAAAGAAATTTGTTACCATCCTCGGTCGACATGATGGAAAATAAAATACAATAAACTGAAAAGATAAAACTGTCAATATGATAAACAATAAACTAAAACTGTCAATACGATAAACAGAAAAACTAAAACTATCAATATGATAAAAAGAAAAACTAAAACTGTTAATATGATAAAAAGAGAACACATAGCAAGGAAAAAATGATAATCATAAAATAAAATGAAATAAAGTGAGAAACAAAGTAAGAAATGTTCTCCCGATTTCTACGAGGAGTTTCTTACTATTAGGAGAGATGTAAAAAAGGAAGTAGATAAGAATGATTATTTTAATGTAATCATTCCCAGCTTCTGTTTTATAAATTCAAAACTATCGGAAGGTAAAGGTTTTGTAAAAATGTCAGCAAGTTTTTCTTGCATTCCGATGAATTGTAAAACAATATCTCGTTTTTTTGTGTGATCCCTAAGAAAGTGATTCCTAACATCTATGTGTTTTTCATGAGAGTGATGTGTTGGGTTCTTACTGAGAGCTATGGAACTAGTATTATCACACAGAATTTGAGTTTTGAAAAAACTCAATCCATAGTCAGTGAGTGTGTGTTGCATCCACAACACCTGAGCACAGCAATTTCCAGGTGCTACATATTCAGCTTCAGTAGTGGAATTTTCTACTGAGTGTTGTTTCTTGCAAGACCAAGAAACCAAAGAATCTCCTAAGAAATGACATGTTCTAGATGTAATTTTTCTATCCAATCTACAACCACCAAATTCATCATCTGAAAAAAAATATAACAAAATCATTTCTAGAAGAGTAAAAAAGACCTAAATCAATAGTACCTTTTACATACCGAAATATTCTCTTCACAGATTTTAAATGAGACACTTTTGGATTAGATTGATATCTTGCACATAAGCATACAGAAAACATTAAGTCTGTTCGACTAACTGTCAAGTATAGCAAACTTCCTATCATACCTCTAAAGATTTTTTGATATACTGGTTTCCCAGATTCATCAAGATCAAGTGTATTTGAGGTTCCAATACGAGTGCTGATACTTTTAGTTTTTTCATAACCATACTTTTTTAGTAAATCCTTAATATACTTATGTTGGGATATATAAGTTCCTTCTGGTTTTTGAGAAATTTGAAAACCTAAAAAGAATGTTAACTCGCCCATCATACTCATTTCAAACTCAGATTTCATTAAATTTTCAAAAGAATCAGTTAAAGATTTATGAGATGATCCAAATGTGATGTCATTAACAAAGATTTGAACAATAAAAACATTTTTTTTCCTTTTTTATAAAAAGGGTTGGATTGGTTGTACCTTTTGTATAAATTTTTTGTAAAAGAAATCATGTAAGTCTATCATACCATCCTCTAGGGGATTGTTTAAGACCATATAGAGCCTTGGTAAGTTTAAAAACATGATCAGGATGTTTTGGGTCTTGAAAACCAGGAGGTTGTTTGAAAAAAACTTCTTATTGAACAAAACCATTTACAAAAGCACATTTGACATCCATTTGAAATAGTTTGAAATTGAAATATGCTGCAAAGGCTAATAGAATACGAATAGATTCAAGTCTAGCTATAGGAGCATATGTTTCTTCATAGTCTATCCCTCTTGTTGATTATAGAATTTAGCAACAAGTCATTTTTTATATATTACAATGATTCCATTTTCATCACATTTGTTTCTGAAAACCCATTTTACCCCAATTACAATTGTTTCTTTAGGTCTATCAACTAAAGTCTAGACATGATTCCTCTCAAATTAATTTAGTTCATCTTGCATTGCTTTGATCCAATCATCATCACCTAAGGCCTCACTTGGACTTTTAGGTTCAAATTGGGAAAGAAAATCAAGATGTTCTATTTCATTTCTTAAGGAATTTCTGGTCCTTACAGGTTGATTTACATCACCAATGGTATTATCACTGGGATGATTCCTAAGAAACAATTGATTTGGATTTTGTAAAAACTGTTCATCAACATATGGTAGAAAATATTCTGTGGTAAATGTTTATGGAATACTTTCTTGAATATTTTCCTTAACAAAATGGTCTTCTATCAATGGTCGGTGATCAGTTTTTGAAAACACATCCGAGGATGTAGGATTTGATTGGTTAAAAACAAATGTATTAATTTCATCAAATATTACATGTACTATTTCCTCAACAATAAAAGTATTTTTATTAAAAAATCTATAAGCCTTAGAAGTTGTGGAGTAACCTATAAATATTCCTTCATCATATTTTGGTGCAAATTTGTGTTGATTATCTTTTGTATTCAGAATGAATAATTTGCATCCAAAAACTTTGAAGTATGAAACTTTAGGTTTTCGGCCAGTCCATAACTCAAAAGGGGTTTTATTAAGAAATGGTCAAGTTAAAACATGATTTATAGTATAACAGGAAGTACTAATAGCTTCATCCCAAAAGTTCTTAGCAATTGAGTATTCACTCAACATGGTTCAAGTCATTTCCTGATGAATACGATTTCTTCTTTCAACAACACCATTTTTCTGAGGAGTTCTTGGAGCTGAGAAATTGTGAGTAATTCCTTTCTTACTACAAAAAGTTTCAAAATCGGAGTTTTGAAATTCACCACCATGATCACTATGAATATTTATCAATTGTAGGTTTTTCTCATTTTTTAACTTTGGCTCTAAATGTTTTGAAATATGAAAAGGCTTCAGATTTCTTTGTGAGAAAGTAGACCCATGTAAATATAGTAAAGTCATCAACTAATACAAATACATAGTATTTTCCTCCAATGATTCCAATTTGTGTGGGACCAAAAAGATCCATATGCACTAGCTGTAATGCATCAGAAGTTGAAACTTCATTAATTGATTTAAAGCTAGTCTTATGTTTCTTACCATATTGACAAGTATCAAAGACTTTTAAAGAATCATATCTAAGGTCCGGTAGCCCCTTCACAAGTCTTTTCATTGAGATTTTACTAAGGTTTCTCAGATTACAGTGTCCTAGTCTCCTATGCCATAGCCATGATTGGACTTCTATTGCACTTAAGCAGGGTATGTTTTGGCTCCTAAGGTCTTCTATGTTAATAGTGTAAACATTCTCTTGCCTATGGGTAGATAGAATGAACTCATCCTTGGAATTGTGTACTAGACACTAATCATTTCTAAAATTCACAAGGTAACCTTCATCACATAATTGACTTATTCTGATGAGATTGTTCCTAAGAAATTTAATAAAAAAACATTTGAGATAAGAACTTTTCCTAGAAAAACAATACTACCTATACCAACAATCTTTCCTTGAGCATTATCTCCGAAGGTAACTTTTCCACCTTTTGTTTTGATAACCTTTTCAAAGAGATCTTTGTTTCCAGTCATGTGTCGAGAACAACCACTATCCATGTACCAAATATTCTTATTGGTACATTTATCATTTTCCTGAAAAAGAGAAAATTAGATTTTTGGAATCCAAACTTGTTTTGATCCAGAAGGGATAGATAACATAATTTTAGGAATCCACATTTTTTTGCAAAATGAGCTTTATAAAACCCTAAAGATTGGGTTTTGTTAAGAGAACAATATTTTCTCCAGTGTCAACCACATTGACATTTAGAACAAAAAGAGGTTTTTTGGGGAACAAGATAGTTATTAATAAAAATAGGTTTGGAATAAGTATAACCAAGTCTAGAACGATTTCTCACAGGTCTAATTTGAGAATACTTTTTGTCAAATTTTTCTTTTCCATTAGTAAAGTTTGAAAAAAAATTCTTTAAAGATAATATTTCAGACGTTAGTTTTAAAACTAAGTTTTTGTTTTCCAAAACATTTAAATTTGAGCTAGAGTTATACTCTAAAATCTTTTTCTTTGAAATATCATTTTCAAGATCCCTAGAGAGAGCATCTTTTTCAGATTTTACTTTCTCAAGGGTTTTTGAAATACCTTTAAAATCAGAAGTTTTCACAATAATATCTTTAGAAAGATCTGATACTTCTTTAGTAAAGATTGAAATTCTAGAATTTTCTTTCTCGAGTTTCTTTTTGAGCTTTGAATTTTCATTGTCATGTAATTTAGAAAATCTAGATACTTCATCAAATGAAGGTAAAGCATCATCTTATGATGATAAGGATTCATCATTTGATGAATCATAATATCTATTATCATTATAATTTCCATTCCAAGAGATATTTGTAATAGCTTCAGCGTTGTGTACCTTATCCATGAGACAATGATCTTCAATTGGTAATCTGGCTAAGAGTCCAATATTCCTTTGTCCTGAGGAGTCATATTCTGAGGAATCATCTGAGGAATCACTACCACTTGCACTCCAAGTATCATTTGACTTTAAAACATTATTTGCCTTTGACTTGTAATACTTTTTCTTGTTTCTTTCAGAGTGTTTCTCTTTTCTGTCTTTTCTCTTCAGTAACGGACAATCAGGCCTTATATGTCCTTCTTTCTTACATTCATAACATGTTACCTATGAATCTTTCTTATCCTTCCTATCTTTCTTTTTGAATCTGTATTGGAAGTCTTTCATTCCCACAATCTTGTTCATCTTTCGGGCAAGATTTTCCATCTCATTATCCGAGTTATCACTATCACATGATTTAGATATAATAGCTTTCTTGGCATTGGATCTTGTAAGAAATTCAGGTGTTTTAGCATTACATGTGAAGGCTACACTTCCATTCCCATTCTTCTTTTTTTTTTTGAAATCGACATCTCTTTCCATTCTTGTTTCATGCTGTAAAAGAGTTCCAAAAAGTTCATCAAGAGTAATCTGGGAAACTTTTCTATTCTCATCAATAGCTATCCTTTTTGAATCCCATTCATTCGGAATTATATCTATGATCTTATCAACTAGATCTTCATCATCAAGGCCTTTTTCTCCCATAGATTGTATGCAATTGACAATTGTCATAAACATTTTTTGTACTTTACATACTGGATCTCCATAAGAAAAAAAAAATCCATGATACTCTACCCAAAGCATTTCTCTTCTTGTTTTTATAACCTTGGATGTACCAAAATGAGTATCTTATAATTTCTTCCAAATACAGAAAGCTGCTTCACATGACGATATCTGACTGTACATATTCCTGGTCATATAGAATAATAATGTATTGCGTACCTTGTAATTCAGTTGATATTATTACTTCTCCTGGTTAGTTAAAGTACTAACTTCTTTGTCAAGAAATTTTGTAACCTCTAGTAAGCGTTATAAAATTGTCTACACCGGTATTAATAAAAAAAGTCTTCATACGATCTCTCAAGTACTAATAATAATTTCCATCAAAGATTGGTGGTCTAGAAGGATACAGATGGTCAATTAACCCAATGTTCATTCCTGCCATCTAATACAAATACAAAACTTTTCCACTCCACACGTTAGTGTAGTAAGTAGTTAAAAATAATAATATGAACGAAATAAAGCTTTTAATATAAATCAGTGGAAACCCTCCTCTGATACCAATTGTTGGATCGAATAAGTAGATGTATATGTGTATTAGATGGAATAATACAAGAGGGGGGATGAATTGTAGGTTTAAAAACCTTTATGTTTTAGCACATAAGAGATTAGTTTAAAAAGTCTTAAAATAATACAAGTACAAACACCCATGATTGTATTGAATATAAAAGGTATGATGTAATGTAATACAAATGTAATGTAAAACAATTGTATTAAAGATGAACACAATAATCAGAGTAATATAAAGATGAATGATTCTACCTTAAAGCGTATAGAATAAATCAATATAAATTGTAATAGAATGATTGTAATTGAAACAATTACAATTGAATATGTAAAGAAGAAATAAAACAATACAAATTTCTTTTAAATACAAGTAACAACGGAAATGTAAAAGTATTACAATTCTTTTAACCCAAAGAGAAGGGTTATCCTTTCACCTAGGATAAAAGGTCTGTCTCACTAACACCTTGGTGAGCCCTCGATACGATGATCGACACGTCTGTCTACCTGTCCCCGACAGCCCTCGATACGATGATCGACATGTCTTTCTGCCTCTCCCCGGCAGCCCTCGATACGATGATCGGCACGTCTGTCTGCCTATCCCCAGTAGCCCTCGATTTTATAGGTAATCGGCACCTCTGTCATTCAATCACATGAAAGCCCTCGATACGATGATCGGATGCACAAGGCAGATGAGAGACGTCACGGTGTCTCTCACTAGAATCTTGGTAGTTCATGAAGTCTCTTCATTCGTTCATCAATCTTATCATTCTGCTTCAAATGACCTCCTATTTATAGGCATCGGGTTCCAACGGTCATAACTCCTCCAGCTGTCATATTTCTCCGAAAAACTCGGAGGGACTTGGACACCTGGCATCATAACGGTCATATTGAAACAAAAAGCACGACATCGTTTTTATTAGTTTGTAACTAACTGAACGACATCGTATTGGTTAGAACATAAGATATATAGAAATGAAAAACATGGGTACAATTCATATGAAACATGTGTTTTTAAGAAATTATTGAAACAAGCATGTAATGAAAGTTATGAGTAACATAGTCAATAGAATTTACATATTCAGTATGATCAGTATTGTATGATTGATATGGTCAGTACGATCAGTATTGTACGATACGATATGGTTAGTAAGATCAGTATGATCAGTATGATCAGCATGGTCAGTATGATCAGCATGAACAGTACGATCAGCATGGTCAGTACGATCAGCATGGTTAGTATGATCAGCATGGTCAGTACGATCAGCATGCTCAGTACGATCAGCATGATCAGTACGATCAGTATGGTCAGTACGATTAGTATGGTCAGTACGATCAGCATTCTCAGTACGATACGATAAACATTATAGAAGACATTTGTAATTTCCAAAATATGATAGAATACATTTGTGATTTCTAAAACATGATATAGAATACTTTTGTGATTTCCAAAACATGATATAGAAGTTAAAAGAAGGCTTTTGACTCAATATATACTAGTTTCAATCAATTTTTAATGAAAAATTAAAAGAGTTTTAAAAATGATACTTTTTTAAAAAATGTATCATTTACCTCTCATGAGATTGTATCTTCTTAACTCAAGATTGATTTTTCTCATACCATGTATATTACTCCCTATTTATTTCTGAAAACCATATTTTATTCATGTTTTTTTAATGAAACTCATTTCATTCCATCGGTTATTTTTAGACCGATATTGATATACATTCTATGTGGTATGCATGATAATGTAAATGTTAGATGTGATATGTACGCCCAAAAATATATATCACATTTATATTTTATGATGTGATGGGGGTGCATAGAATAATATAGAACCAAATATATTGAGAAATTTGATGAATCACATTAGATAATCTGAAATATGTCTTAACATGATTCATGCTTTGTTCACAACTATGTGTTGTAGTTGACCATTAAGACATGATGTTATTTTTTTATACATTTCCACTTTAAATCCCTTTATCTAATGTTTCCTATCATGTTTTTTATGATATTTTTATTATATTATGATTAATATTATTATTCTCAGACATGATTCATTTATTTTTTCATCAACTACTATTATTTTACCACACCACGTCTTTTGATTTACATCCTCAAGTGAATACATTTACAAATGGGAATGTAAATATCACTAATAAGCTATAGAATAATTAATTAATTTTTTTACATTTTAAATTGTTTAAGTTATGTGTTGTTCTAATTTTCCCTGGAAACTGACACTTTAATCATAGACTTATAACACTTTTATATTGTTTATCATTAAAATGATGTAATATTATTGTAATAAAAAACCATGGTCACTATACCTTTGGTGCATTGTTTTTCTAAATATGAAATCCAAACATAAAAGGGGTAGGCTTAAGGAAGTATCAGTAATCAATTGGTAAAAATTCTAACAAATTGTTTAGCTTTTAGATTTTTATCTTAAAATTTTGTATCTAACCCAGATTATCTCTTGGGAATAGTGGTACTCAGCTTCGACACATATTATTACAATATTTTGAGCATAATATTCCACTAAATACAAAAAAAGTATCATAATTTCAACTCTCATTAGTAAACTAGCTACATAAAATTGAAAAAATGAAAATATAATAAAATATATCTTTATTAATATTCTTAACAACCTCTTAAATCCCTTCTAAATCTGATAACTACAAAGAATAACCTGATAAATACATAGTCTAATTAAATTAAATAAAAAATCATGTGGGGGAATAATCATGACAATGAGGCACAAAAAATGAGGTAGTTATCATAATATGATAACATAAATGAAATCGAACACAAATAACCACAAGAAAGAATAACACATAGAAAATTGGACTATATAAACATTAAAAACAATTAATTTTTCTGCAATACATAAAATAACATAATCATTATTCAAGGATAACTTCCATGATGTTATCACATGGATGAAAAAGTCTCATAATGGATTAATATTACTCCCAAATCCCAAACATGATGAATACTAAGACTAAATGTAACACCCCGAGATTTTATGAAACATATTCTTTTCATTAATGTCTTGTGTTGTAAGCTACACCAACAGGAGCTTGCACAACATGCACCCTTGACTTGCCTTGCATTACACACAATCACGACCTTCCTCGATAGCGTGTGTAGTACGCAATACTGAGTTCACTAAACAACGATATGCTATTAAAATATTATTAAAACTAGCTGTTATGAAGAGTAATAACCACTTTTTGAAATTTTTTAAATTTTATTTTTAAAAATGGACTTCATTTTTGGATTCGGAATATCGATATTAGTCTAGGGTAAAATTTTGGTACTTTTCGGATAACTTTCATATTCTGATGAATAGTGAAAATTATTAAATTTGAATTAAAAAGAACTTTTTTAATAGAAATAATTAATAGTTATAAATTATTAATTTGAGTGGGTGTAAAGTATATTTAGAATATATTTTTACAATTTAATACAATTTTGGTCATTGGATGTAATTTCACATTTAAACCAGTTATAAACAAGTTTCAATCTTTTGATAGTTATTATCTCTTAAAAACACGCTATTTGTTTTGACGACGGGAATTAATTTTTAAATTAATTAATGCAACTGATATGTTTTGAATTAGATAAAATAGAAATCATTTTTTAATTCATAATATCAAATATTGCTTAGATCTAATTTTTGGTATTTTTCTGGAAACATTCATTTTTTGATGAATAGTGAAACCACTATGTAGTAGTTAAAAAACTGAATTTTTCATCAAAATTTATTTTACCGCTTTTGTGAGTGGAATTTAGAAAATCTGAGAGACACGGTAAATATGAAGGGCTAAAATGTGGTTCGCTGAGATGAAAGTAATTTTTGGTGAATTGTAACTTTTTACTTTTTTTACCACGGTTAAAAGTAAATAGGGTAATTAATGGTAAAAATGATATTATTATTACCATAACACATGTCCTAATTCTATTGGACAAGTGTAATTCGACCAAAAACAACCTTATAAATAAAATATGACCCTTTAGTCCCACTTGGATTAGATTAGGACATTTATTATTAATTTATTTAAAGAAGGGTTAAAATAGTTAAAATCAAATTTTAATAAGTAAATAATTTTTAATATGGGGTTATACATAATATAAATTCTACTATAAATATTCATTAGAAATATAAAAATATTTCATACATAATTATATTTTATTTGTAATTTTTAGACTTGAAATAATTTAATTTATTTATGACACAATGATGATGCAGTAATTACCATAACAGTGAAAAATTAGAATAATTGATATTATAAATATCTAAATAAGTATAATTTGAGACTTTTTATGAATTAAACTAATTTTATAGGTTAATATGACATGTTAGTATTGATTTAATTAACTTTGGTCGAAGTAATCATTCTGTTATGAGTTTCAAAAAAATCAACTATTGAATTGTGTCAAAATTGACATAAAATAGTTTTTAAAACAAATATTATATTATTAATTGTTATTTTATTCCTAAAAATATAAGGTTCGGCCAAATTACTGAGATAAGGTTATATATATTAATAAAACACAACTTGGGGGTCTCTTGGATTTATATGGTAAGTTTATTAACTATATAATATAAAAATACAATGTGACATGGTAAATGTCAATCTAATTAACTAAGAGTTAAAACTAAAAGATAAGGTTAATATAATGACCTAAACTTGTGTAAATTATATTGGATGAGAGGATTTAGACCCATACCCACCTTATATTAGAAATAAATCAAATTGGAGATATTTAAAACTGAACTTGACATTATAATAAAATAATATTTTTAGTTATTCCAATGGTGCCCCTCTCCTCCCTTATAAAAGGGCACCTCATCCCTCTCTTCCTCACACAACATTGAGCCTTCATGCTCGGACAACCCCTGAAAAATTCTTTTCTCCACATCCATAGCAATATCTTAGAGGTTCTAGTCATCCTGAAATACCAATTTTAGTGCCCTAGATGGAGATCACAAAGAGACGCTTCAAAGAAGAGGAGGTTCGGACACTTACGAAGCAAATCGGACCTAAGGTAAGGGAAAATATCACAATCTCATTTTTATCCGAGATTGATTATACTTTGAAATTTACTGGGGTGTATTTTATCATCTACATCCATTTTTCCTCAATATGTAATATTTATATATTTATACAATAGTTTATATCCAATTTTACCCTTCGGTTAGTTTTTAGTAAAAGATATGAAAGGATTCTTTTGTCGTTTTTCATACGAGGTACTTTTTGACTTTTCCGACAAAAGTACGAAGAATTTTTTTTAACTTATACGGAATGAATGTATTTATAAAACATTATTTCCAAGAAGCTTACTTTACAAGTTTCCAATTTTATTTTTAATCAACTTCTTTTAGTTTAAAATTGTATGACATGTTAAGAAAGGAAAAATGTTTCTGAAGTAGAAAAGATATTTTCCTCAAGAATGGAGTTCAAGTGTTTTATCAGAATTATTTTCCATCTACGATAATATAGTGTTCGGATTCTATCCCTATCATTACATTGATTTGATTATGTTGTGATGGAATTATTTTTATGAATTCATTTATCTTATATAAATTGTTTTAAGATGTCACGATGTTTAAGAATTCCATTTTTATTACATGGGTTATGCAATGATGTATGATTTATGATTTTTGTGGCACACATAAGAATGGTTTCATTATGAGATGGGTGGGACATATATCTCCCTCCAATGCATTGGGTAAAGATTTTATATCTCATGAGATAGACATTGCTGGAATGGTAGGTTATACCGGTTCAGTGAAACAGGACTGAAAGGAGGGTGAATCGGTTCAGAAATGGACTTTTTCCACTAAGATAGTCTTGGAAATGAGTCTTGACTAATAAGATACGATTATCTATGATTTTGTGTGTATGCCACAATGTTTCATGTTTTAAGTTATGATTATTGTGATTTCATTTCACTACTATGATTTATCCCTTGTTATGAAATTATGCTCTCTTTTGCAGGTTAAGATTTCCAAAATGTTATGTTCTTATGAAAATGATGTGATTGATATTTCTTTTGTTTACCCTTACTGAGCTTTTGAGCTCACCCTTTGATGTTTTCTTTTTCCCAGGATATAAATAAATGATTTAGGTAAAAAAGGAAGATCTTTTTGGGAGATGTTGAAGATCTTTCACCACTATTAGAAGATTATATTCCGAGTTTCCAAAAAAAACTAAACTATTAGGATCCTTGTGTGTGTGTTTTTGTTATGTACTAGGTATTTTGCAAAAGTAATGTAATTTCCATGTACGTCAAGCTTAGGGTCTTGACAGTTGGTATCAGAGGAAAGGTTTAGTCAACCTTTGGAAACATGGATGCGAAAACGTTAGTGAGATCCCTATAGATATTTCTAAGGTATGTATAGGGATGTCCCTAAGGATAAGTATACGTATAGGATATAGTCCTAGAACTATGGAAACGATATTATATTAAACCAAAGATGTTAGATATTGAATTTACTCCCCCTTTATTATGATTTTTTCCTCTCACACTATTCTTTTTGGGTTTTAGACGATGGCTGGAACCCGAAGGAACTGTGTTGATCAATGTAATGGGCAATGCAATGATTGTCCTCCTGAACAATCAAATGTTATGGGAGATGGAGTGAAAAATATTATTGTTATACTTACATAAGCTATGAATCATTCTGGACTTCCAAATGATCAGAGAAGGGACCAATATTCTATTGATTCCTTCATGACGCAACGTCCACCTTCTTTTAGTGGGTCTTCTGATCCACTTATTGTTGAAAAAAGGATCAGTACTACTGAAAAGATATTTTCAGTTCATCAATGTTCTGAACATGATAAATTCATCTTAGCATTATACCATTTGGAAGGTGAATCTGATCAATGGTGGAATCTTATCAAGAATACGAGGCAAAGAGATGAAATTGAGTCCATGGAATGGGACTAGTTCAAGAACTTATTTTTCAATACGTACTTCCCTTGTATTCTTCGCACAAATATGGAGAAGGAGTTTCTTGAACTAATGAAAAAGGATGATGAATATGTTGGTATATACGAAGAGAATTTTACAAGGCTTGCAAGGCATGCATCTGGATTTATCATCAAACCTGAAAGTAAAGCTGATCGATTCTTCAGTGGCTTAAAACCAAATATTTGAAGGGAATTAGTAATAAGAGACTTCAGTAGATATGAAGAAATTGTGTGTTGTGCTATCAAGTTATAAATTGAAGTTGGTGTTACTTATACATCTCATAGTTTTGACAAGAAACGAAAGATGTAGTTTAAGGAGAAATCTCAAAATAATGATGAAAAGAAGATGAATGATTCCTTATGCTCAAAGTTTGGAAAGAAGCATGGTGGAGATTGTCTTAAAGGGACAAGTAAATGTTTAAAATGTGGAAAGGAAGGTAATCGGGAATTTGAATGCCGCAATGATGGGAAGAAGATGTCTAATGATGCAAACAAAGGAAGGGATACACAGAATGATCCTACTACACTGAAATGCTTCAAGTGCAATGAAATGGGGCATTATGCTAATAAATAACCTAATCCAAGGGTTAGTGATGATCGACATGAGCAACCACTTAATGAAAAGGACAAAGGGAAGTCACATGTGATCACCATTGGCGATGTTGAATATGAAAACGATGTGGTGGAATGATTAAGTGTTTATGTAATTGGTTTCCAGAATAATGTTGTATATAGTATCGTGGAATATTGGAATATTTATGTATTGTTCTATTATGGTTTTCAATAATTTTATGGAATCTGTAACTATGAAAAGTGATTGAAATATTTTTGTAAAGCAGATGGCATGCATATAATGAAGGGATAAAGAGAATCTAATATGTCTGATATTATTCATGAGCTCATGATTGATATAAGGACTAAGTGATATCATTGTTTGAGTATATAGAATTTTGAGGATCTTGGTATGTGGAAAGTGTTAACTTTTAAATACATTCATGTTTTCATTAAGGTTCAATGGGTATTCAAGAGAATACATGATTAAGGCCTTTGAATGTTTGGAATGTGACCAACAAGACCTATCTTATGATATATGGGGACCAACGATGGTATTAAATCTCTGGTAGTCGTTTTCACTATATTATGAGAGTGGACTGCAGTATTATGGATAAGACTAAAGATTGGAATGGATTATGTTGGACATAAGTTAGTATTGGTTAAGGATATAAGTTTTTTCGATATTATTGATGGGATGTTATAGTAATATAGTTTTAGATAAAGGACAACCTGCAGAACGGGCGACAGCCCATCGCGTTGGACAAGGCCGTGGGAATCGAACCCACAACCGAAGTGCGACTGGCCTTTATCGCCTACCACTGGCCTACAGGAAGTCCCTGTTTAGTAGAAGCTAGTTTTATTATATTAAGCATTATGATATATGAAGTATAAGTCCATTTTAGGAACCATATATGATTAATCTCACTATAGATGGACTTATGTACATTTTGATAACTTTTATATCCTTTTGTTTGAGATAGATGGAATGACCCATCATTCTATCACATGATCTGATAACACATCACGAATGACAAATTCAACTTCATTTCTATAAGAGATGAAGTGGAAATTGTCCAAAGAATGAAAAATGGTGAGACTATACCAAAATAACGAAAGTATTTATTCTAATTCCAATTTCATCAACTTTAGAAAATGTTCTTGAAAACCAAAAATGTTGTTCTAGTGCTCTTATATCTGATGAATCAGATGGTACCTTATATCGTCACAAATTTATGGCCTGGTGATTTCTGTCTTTTCCATAGCCATGTTCTCTACCACTCTCCATCAGAACATGATGGTTAGATTTCTCTTCTATATCCATTTTTTCACCTATGTGGAATCCCAGTGATTAGTTTATTTGCGTAATCATTAAATTTCATACTTTAGTTTTTAAAGACATGTTTTGGTGTTCAATATTACAATGTGGGTTTCTATTAAAGAAACATTCGAGTAGTAAACCATTTATAACCCCGACGAATTTCGAGGGCGAAATTCATTTTAAGGGGGGTAGAATGTAACACCCCAAGATTTTATGAAAAATATTATTTTCATTAATGTCTTGTGTTGTACGCTACACCAAAAGGAGCTTTCACAACACGCATCCTTGACTTTCCTTGCATTACATGCAATCAAAACCTTCCTCGATAGCGTGTGCAGTACGCAATACCGAGTTTCACTAAACAATGATATGCTATTAAAATATTATTAAAACTAGCCGTTATGAATAGTAATAACCACTTTTTGAAAATTTGTAAATTTTATTTTTCAAAATGGACTTCATTTTTGGATTCAGAATATCGAAATTATCTTAGGGTAAAATTTTGGTACTTTTCGGATAACTTTCATATTCTGATGAATAGTGAAAATTATTAAATTTTAATTAAAAAGAAATTTTTTAATAGAAATAATTAATAATGATAAATTATTAATTTGTGTGGGTTTAAAGTATATTTAGAATATATTTTTACAATTTAATACAATGTTGGTCATTGGATGTAATTTCACATTTAATCCAGTTATAAACAAGTGTCAATCTTTTGATAGTTATTATCTCTTAAAAACACGCTATTTGTTTTGAAGACGGGAATTAATCTTTAAATTAATTAATTCAATTGATATGTTTTTAATTTGATAAAATAGACATCATTTTTTAATTCATAATTTCAAGTATATCTTAGATCTAATTTTTGGTATTTTTCTGGAAACTTTCATTTCTTGATGAATAGTGAAACCACTAAGTGGTAGTTAAAAAATTGATTTTTTCATAAAACTTAATTTTACCGTGCCTGTGAGTCGAATTTAGAAAATCTGAGAGACACGGTTAATATCAAGGACTAAAATGTGGTTCAATGAGATGAAAATAATTTTTGGTGAAAAGTAACTATTTACTTTTTTTTACCATTGTTAAAAGTAAATAGGGTAATTAAGTGTAAAAATAATATTATTATTTCCCTAAAACATGTCCTAATTCTATTTTACAAATTTAATTCATCAAAAAACAACCTTAGAAATAAAATATGACCATTTAGTCCCCCTTAGATTAGATTAGGACGTTTATTATTAATTTATTTAAAGAAGGGTTAAAATAGTTAAAATCAAAGTTTAATAAGTAAATAATTTTTAATATGGGGTTATACATATGATAAATTCGAATATAAATAGTAATTAGAGAGATAAAATGATTTCCGACATAATGAGATTTTATTTGTAATTTTTAGACTTTAAATAATTTAATTTATTTATGACACAATGATGATGCAGTAATTAACAGAATAGTAAAAAATTAGAATAATTGATATTATAAATACCTAAATAAGAATAATTTGAGACTTTTTATGAATTAAACTAATTTTATAGGTTAATATGACTTGTTAGAATTGATTTAATTAACTTTGGCCGAAGTAATCATTCTGTTATGAGTTTCAAAAAAATCAACTATTGAATAGTGTCAAAATTGACATAAAATAGTTTTTAAAACAAATATTATATTATTAATTGTTATTTTATTCCTAAAAATCTAAGGTTCTGCCAAATGAATTAGATAAGTTATATATATTAATAAAACACAACTTGGGGGTCGCTTGGATGTATATGGTATTTTTATTAACTGTATAATATAAAAATACAAAGTGACATGGTAAATGTCAATCTAATTAACTAAGAGTTAAAAAAAATAAGGTTAATATAATGACCTAAACTTGTCTAAATTCTATTGGATGAGAGGATTTCGACCCATTCCCACCTTATCTTCGAAATAACTCAATTTGGAGCTATTTAAAACCGAACATGACTTTATAAAAAAATAATATTTTTCGTTATTCCAAAGGTGCCCCTCTCCTCCATTATAAAAGGGCACCTCCTCCCTCTCTTCCTCACACAACTTTGATCCTTCAAGCTCGGCCAAACCCTACCAAATTCTTTTCTCCACTTCCCTAGAAATATCCTAGAGGTTCTGTTCTTCCTCAAAGACCAATTTTAGTACCCTAAAGGGTGATCTCAAAGAGGCGCTTCAAAGAAGAGGAGGTTCGGACACTTACGAAGAAAATCAGACCTAAGGTAAGGGAAAATATCACAATCTCATTTTTATCTGAGATTGTTTATAATTTGAAATTTATTGGAATGTATTTTATCATCCACATCCATGTTTCCTCAATATGTAATATTTATATCCTTATAAAATAGTTTATATCCAATTTTACCCTTCGGTGAGTTTTTAGTAAAAGATATGAAGGGAATCTTTTGTCGTTTTTCGTATGAGGTACTTTTTGACTTTTCCGACAAAATTACAAAGAATGTTTTTTTAACTTATACGACATGAATGGTTTTTTAAAACATTACTTCCAATAATCTTCCTTTACAAGTTTCCATGTTTATTTTTAATCAACTTCTTTTAGTTTAAAATTTATGACATGTTAAGAAAGGAAAAAATGTTTTTGAAGTAGAAAGGATATTTTCCTCAAGAATGGAGTTCAAGTGTTTTATCAAAATTATTTTCCATCTATGATAATATATGGTTCCGATTCTATCCCTATCATTACATTGATTTGATTATGTTGTGATGGAATTATTTTTATGAATTCATTTATCTTATATGAATTGTTTTATGATGTCACGATGTTTAAGAATTCCATTTTTATTACATGGGTAATGTAATGATGTATGATTTATGATTTATGTGGAACACATAAGAATGGTTTAATTATGAGATGGGTGGGACCTATATCTCCCTCCAATGCATTGGGTAAAGATTTTATATCTCATGAGATACACATGGCTGGAACGGTAGGTTATACCGGTTCAGTGAAACAGGACTGAAATGAGGGTGACTCGGTTCAGAAATGGACTTTGTCCACTAAGATAGTCTTGGCAATGATTCTTGACTAATAAGATGAGATTCTCTATTATTATGTGTGTATGACACAAAGATTCATGTTTTAAGTTATGATTATTGGGTTTTCATTTCACTACTATGATTTATCCCATGTTATGAAATTATGCTCTCTTTTACAGGTTAAGATTTCCAAAATGTTATGTTATTATGAAAATGATGTGATTGATATTTATTTTGTTTACCCTTACTAAGAATTTGAGCTCACCCTTTTATGTTTTCATTTCCCTAGGATATAAAGAAATGTTTTAGTTAAAAAAAGGAAGATCTTTATGGGAGATGTTGAAGATCTTTCACCATGATTAGAAGATTATATTTCGAGTTTCCAAAGACACTAAATTATTACGATCCTTGTGTGTGTGTTTTTGTTAGGTACTAAGTATTCCGAAAAAGTAAGGTAATGTCCACGTACATCAAGCTTAGGGTCTCTATAGTTGGTATCAGAGGAATGGATTAGTCAACCTTTGGAAACTTGGATGCGAAAACGATAGTGAGATCCTTATAGATATTTCTAAGGTATGTATAGGGATCTCCCTATGGATAAGTATACGTATAGGATATAGTCCTAAAACTATGGTAATGATATTAGATTAAACCAAAGATGTTAGATATTTATGTTACTCCCCCATTATTATGATTTTTTCCTCTCACACTATTCTTTTTGGGTTTTAGACGATGGCTGTAACCCGAAGGAACCATGTTGATCAATGCAATGGACAATGCAATGATTGTCCACTTGAACAAACAAATGTTATGGGAAATGGAGTGCAAAATCTTATTGCTATACTTATACAAGCTATGAATCATTCTAGACTTTCAAATGATCAGTGAAGGGAACAATATTCAATTGAGTCCTTCATGAGGCAACGTCCACCTTCTTTCAGTGGGTCTTCTGATCCACTTGTTGCTGAACAATGAATCAGTAATACTGAAGAGATATTTTCAGTTCTTCAATGTTCTGAACATGATAAAGTCATCTTAGCAGTATATCGTTTTGAAGTTGAAGCTGAGCAATGGTGGAATCTTATCAAGAATACGAGGCAAAGAGTTGAAATTGAGTCCATGGAATGGGACGAGTTCAAGAACTTATATTTCAATAAGTACTTCCCTCGTATTCTTCGAACAAATATGGAGAAGGAGTTTCTTGAACTAAAGCAAAAGGATGATGAGTCTGTTGGTATATACGAAGTGAATTTTACAAGGCTTGCAAGGTATGCATCTGGATTTATCATCCAACCTGAAAGTAAAGCTGATTGATTCTTCAGTGGCTTAAAACCAAATCATCGAAGGGCATTAGCTATAAGAGACTTCAGTAGATATGAAGATATTGCGAGTTGTGCTATCAAGGAAGAAATGGAAGTTGGTGTTACTTATCCATCTCATAGTTTTGACAAGAAACGAAAGATGGAGTTTAAGGAGAAATATCAGAATAATGGTGAAAAGAAGATGAATGACTCCTTATGCTCAAAGTGTGGAAAGAAGCATGGTGGAGATTGTCTTAAAGGGAAAAGTAAATGTTTCAAATGTGGAAAAGAAGGTCATCGGGCATTTGAATGCCGCAATGATGGGAAGAAGATGTCTAATGATGCAAAGAAAGGAAGGGATACATAGAATGAACCTACTACACTTCAATGATTCAAGTGCAAGGAAATAGGGCATTATGCTAATAAATGCCCTAATCCAAGGTTTATTGATGATCGACACGAGCAACAACTTTAGGCAAAGGACAAAGGGAAGTCCCATGTGATCACCATTGGCGATGTTGAATATGAAAACGATGTAGTGTAATGATTAAGTGTTTATGTAATGGGATTCCAGAATAATGTTGTATATAGTATCGTGGAATATTGGAATATTTATGTATTGGTCTATTGTGGTTTTAAATAATTTTATGGAATCAGTAATCATGAAAAGTGATTGAAATATTTTTGGAAAGCAGATGATATTCACATAATGAAGGGATAAAGAGAATCTAATATGTTTGATAGTATTCATGAGCTCATGATTGATATAAGGACTAAGTGATATCATGGTTTGAGTATATAGAATTTTGAGGATTTTGGTATGTGGAAAGTGTTAACTTTTAACTACATTCATGTTTTCACTAAGGTTCAATGGGTAATTAAGAGAATACATTATTAAGGCCTTTGAATGTATGGAATGTGACCAAAAAGACATATCTTATGATATATGGGGACCAACGATGGTATTAAATCTCTGGAAGTCGTTTTCACTATATTATGAGAGTGTACTGCAGTATTATGGATAAGACTAAAGATTGGAATGGATTATGTTGGACATAAGTTAGTATTGTTTAAGGATATAAGTTTTTTCGATATTATTGATGGGATGATATAGTAATATAGTTTTAGAAAAAGGACATCCTACAGGACGTGCGACAACCCATCGCGTCGGACAAGGCCGTGGGAATCGAACCCACAACCGAAGTGCGACTGGCCTTTATCGCCTACCACTGGCCTACATGAAGTCCCTGTTTATTAGAAACTAGTATTATTATATTAAGAAATGTTATATATGAAGTATAATTCCATTTTAGGAACCATATATGATTAATCTCACTATTGATGGACTTATGTATTTTTTGATAACTTTTCTAACCTTTTGTTTGAGACAGATGGAATGACCCATAATTCTATCACATGATCTGCTAACACATCATGAATGAAAAATTAAACTTCATTTATTTAAGTGATGAAGAGGAAATTTTCCAAAGAATGACAAACGGTGAGACTATACCAAAATCATGAAAGTATTTCTTCTATTTCCAATTTCATCAACTTTAGGGAAATGATCTTGATAACCAACAATGTTTCCTAGTGCTCTTATATTTGATGAATCATATGGTACCTTAGATCGTCACAAATTTATGGCCCTGTGATTGGTGGCTTTTCTATAGCCATGTTCTCTACCACTCTCCATCAGAACATGATGGTTAGATTTCTCTTCCATATCTATATTTTCACCTATGTGGAAACCCAGTGATTAGTTTATTTGGGTAATCATTACAATTCATACATTAGTTTTTAAAGCCAAGTTTTGGTGTTCCTTTTTACGATGTGGGTTTCTATTAAATAAACTTTCGAGTAATAAACCATTTATAACCCCGACGAATTTCGAGGGCCAAATTCATTTTAAGGGGGGTAGAATGTAACACCCCGAGATTTTAGGAAAAATATTCTTTTCATTAATGTCTTGTGTTGTACGCTACACCAAAAGGATCTTTGACACCATGCATCCTTGACTTGCCTTGCATTACATGCAATCATGGCCTTCCTCGACAGCGTGTGTACTACGCAATACCGAGTTTTACTAAACAATGATATGCTATTAAAATATTATTAAAACTAGCCGTTACGAATTGTAATAACCACTTTTTGAAATTTTGTAAATTTTTATTTTTCAAAATGGACTTCATTTTTGGATTCGGAATGTCGAAATTAGCTTAGGGTAAAATTTTTGTACTTTTTGGATAGCTTTCATATTCTAATGAATAGTGAAAATTATTAAATTTTAATTAAAAAGAACTTTTTTAATAGAAATAATTAATATTGATAAATTATTAATTTTAGTGGGTTTAACGTATATTTAGAATATTTTTTTATAATTTAATACAATGTTGGTCATTGGAAGTAATTTCACATTTAAACCAGTTATAAACAAGTGTCAATCTTTTGATAGTTATTATCTCTTAAAAACACGCTATTTGTTTTGACGACGGGAATTAATTTTTAAATTAATTAATGCAACTAATATGTTTTGAATTTGATTAAATAGACATAATTTTTAATTCATAATATCAAATATAGCTTAGATCTAATTTTTGGTATTTTCTGGAAACATTCATTTTTTGATGAATAGTGAAACGACTAAGTGGTAGTTAAAAAACTGAATTTACCATAAAACTTAATTTTACCGCTTCTGTGAGTGGAATTTCAAAAATCCGAGAGACACAGTTAATATAAAGTACTAAAATGTGGTTCAATGAGATGAAAATAATTTTTGGTGAATAATAACTTTTAACTTTTTTTTACCACGGTTAAAAGTAAATAGGGTTATTAAAGGTAAAAATGATATTATTATTACCCTAACACATGTCCTAATTCTATTGGAAAAGTGTAATTCGACCAAAAACAACCTTAGAAATAAAATATGACCATTTAGGCTGACTTGGATTAGATTAGGACATTTATTATTAATTTATTTAAAGAATGGTTAAAATAGTTAAAATCAAAGTTTAATAAGTAAATCATTTTTAATATGGGGTTATACATAAGATAAATTCAAATATAAATATTCATTAGAAATATAAAAAGATTTCCTACATAATGATATTTTATTTGTAATTTTTATACTTTAAATAATTTAATTTATTTATGACACAATGATGATGCCGTAATTACCATAATAGTAAACAATTAGAATAATTGATATTAGAAATACCTAAATAAGTAAAATTTGAGACTTTTTATGAATTAAACTAATTTTATAGGTTAATATGACTTGTTAGGATTGATATAATTAACTTTGGTCGAAGTAATCATTCTGTTATGAGTTTCAAAAACATCAACTATTGAATAGTGTCAAAATTGACATAAAATTGTTTTTAAAACAAATATTATATTATTAATTGTTATTTTATTCCTAAAAATCTAAGGTTCGTCCAAATGACTTAGATAAAGTTATATATATTAATAAAAAACAACTTGGGGGTCTCTTGGATGTATATGGTAAGTTTATTAACTATATAATATAAAAACACAAAGTGACATGGTAAATGTCAATCTAATTAACTAAGAGTTAAAACTAAAAGATAATGTCAATATAATGACCTAAACTTGTCTAAATTATATTGGATGTGAGGATTTCGACCCATAACCACCTTATCTTCTAAATAACTAAATTTGGAACTATTTAAAACCGAACATGACTTTATAATAAAATAATATTTTTTGTTATTCCAAAGGTTCCCCTCTCCTCCCTTATAAAAGGGCACCTCCTCCCTCTCTTCCTCACGCAACTTTAAGCCTTCAAGCTCGGCCAACCCCGGCCAAATTCTTTTCTCCACTTCCCTAGAAATATCCTATAGGTTATGGTATTCCTCAAAGACCAATTTTAGTGCCCTAAAGGGTGATCTCAAAGAGGCGCTTCAAAGAAGAGGTGGTTCGGACACTTACGAAGAAAATCAGACGTAAGGTAAGGGAAAATATCACAATCTCATTTTTATCTGAGATTGTTTATACATTGAAATTTATTGGGGTTTATTTTATCATCCACATCCATGTTTTATCAATATGTAATATTTATATCCTTATAATATAGTTAATATCCAATTTTACCCTTCGGTGAATTTTTAGTAAAAGATATGAAAGGAATCTTTTGTCGTTTTTTGTACGAGGTACTTTTTGACTTTTCCGACAAAAGTATGAAGAGTGATTTTTTAACTTATACGTCATGAATGGATTTTTAAAACATTATTTCCAAGAATCTTCCTTTACAAGTTTCCATGTTTGTTTTTAATAAACTTATTTTAGTTTAAAATTATATGACATGTTAAGAAAGGAAAAAATGTTTTTGAAGTAGAAAGGATATTTTCCTCAAGAATGGAGTTCAAGTGTTTTATCAAAATTATTTTCCATCTAAGATAATATAGGGTTATGATTCTATACCTATCTTTACATTGATTTTATTATGTTGTGATGAATTTTTTTTATAAATTCATTTATCTTATATGAATTGTTTTATGATGTCACAATGTTTAAGAATTCCATTTTTATTACATGGGTTATGCAATGATGTATGATTTATGATTTTTGTGGAACACATAAGAACGGTTTCATTATGAGATGGGTGGGACCTATATCTCCCTCCAATTCATTGGGTAATGATTTTATATCTCATTAGATATACATGGCTGGAACAGTAGGTTATACCGGTTCAATGAAACAGGACTGAAACGAGGGTGACTCAGTTCAGAAATGGACATTGTCCACTAAGGTAGTCTTGGCAATGAGTCTTGACTAATAAGATATGATTCTCTATTATTATGTGTGTATTCCAAAAAGTTTCATGTTTTATGTTATGATTACTGGGATTTCATTTCACTACTATGATTTATCCCATGTTATGAAATTATTCTCTCTTTTGCATGTTAATATTTCCAAAATGTTATGTTCTTATGAAAACGATGTGATTGATATTTCTTTTGTTTACCCTTACTGAGCATTTGAGCTCACCCTTTTATGTTTCCTTTTCCCCAGGAAATAAATAAAGGTTTTTGTTAAAAAAAAAGGAAGATCTTTATGGGAGATGTTGAAGATCTTTCACCACGATTAGAAGATTATATTCCGAGTTTGCAAAGACACTAAACTATTACGATCCTTGTGTGTCTGTTTTTGTAACTTACTAAGTATTCCGAAAAAGTAATGTAATGTCCATGTACTTCAAGCTTAGGGTCTCTACAGTTGGTATCAGAGCAAAGGTTTAGTCAACCTTTGGAAACTAGGATGCAAAAACGTTAGTGAGATCCCTATAGATTTTTCTAAGGTATGTATAGGGATGTCCCTAAAGATAAGTATACGTATAGGATATAGTCCTAGAACTATGGTAACGATATTATATTAAACCAAAGATGTTAGATATTTAAGTTACTCCCCCTTTATTATGATTTTTTCCTCTAACACTATTCTTTTTGGGTTTTAGACGATGGTTGGAACCCAAATTAACCGTGTTGATCAATGCAATGGACAATGCAATGATTGTCCTCCTAAACAAACAACTGTTATGGGAGATGGAGTGAAAAATCTTATTGTTATACTTACACATGCTATGAATCATTCTGGATATCCAAATGAGCAGAGAAGGGAACAATATTCTATTGAGTCTTTCATGAGGCAACGTCCACCTTCTTTCAGGGGGTCTTCTAATCCACTTGTTGTTGAACAATGAATCAGTACTACTGAAACGATATTTTCAGTTCATTAATGTTCTGAATATGATAAAGTCTTCTTAGCAGTATATCGTTTGGAAGGTGAAGCTGATCAATGGTGGAATCTTATCAAGAATACGAGGCAAAGAGATGAAATTGAGTCCATGGAATGGGACGAGTTCAAGGACTTATTTTTCAATAAGTACTTCCCTCGTATTATTCGAAAAAATATGGAGAAGGAGTTTTATGAACTAAAGCAAAAGGATGATCAATCTATTGGTATATATGAAGTGAATTTTACAAGGCATGCAAGGTATGCATCTGGATTTATCATCCAACCAGAAATTAAAGATGATAGATTCTTCAGTGGCTTAAAACCAAATCTTTGAAGGGCATTAGCTATAAGGGACTTTAGTAGCTATGAATAAATTGTGCATTGTGCTATCAAGGTAAAATGAAAGTTGGTGTTACTTATCCATCTCATAGTTTTGACAAGAAACGAAAGATGGAGTTTAAGGAGAAATCTCATAATAATGGTGAAAAGAAGATGAATGTTTCCTTATGCTCAATGTGTGGAACGAAGCATGGTGGAGATTGTATTGAAGGGACAGGTAAATATTTAAAATGTGGAAAGGAAGGTCATTGGGCATTTTAATTCCACAATGATGGGAAGTAGATGTCTAATGATGCAAACAAAGGAAGGGATACACAGAATGAACCTACTACACTTCAATGCTTCAAGTTCATGGAAATGGGGCATTATGCTAATAAATACCCTAATCCAAGGGTTAGTGATGATCGACATGAGCAACCAATTATGGAAAAGGAAAAATGCAAGTCACATGTGATCACCATTGTCGATGTTGAATATGAAAACGATGTGGTGGAATGATTATGTTTTTATGTAATGGGATTCCAGAATAATCTTGTATATAGTCTCATGGATTATTGGAATATTAATGTATTGGTCTATTGTGGTTTTCAATAATTTTATGGCATCGGTATCCATGAAAAGTGATTCAAATATTTTTGGAAAGAAGATGATATGCACATAATGAACGGATAAATAGAATCTAATATGTTTGATAGTATTCATGAGCTCATGATTGATATAAGTACTAAGTGATATCATGGTTTGAGTATATTGAATTTTGAGGATTTTGGTATGTGGAAAGTGTTAACTTTTAACAACATCCATGTTTTCACTAAGGTTCAATGGGTATTCCAGAGAATATATGATTAAGGCCTTTGAATGTTTGGAGTGTGACCAAAAAGACATATCTTATGATATATGGGGACCAACGATGGTATTAAATCTCTGGTAATTTTATTCACAATATTATGAGAGTGGACTGCAGTATTATGGATAAGACTAAAGATTGGAATGGATTATGTTGGACATAAGTTTGTATTGTTTAAGGATAAAAGTTTTTTTGATCTTATTGATGGGATGTTATAGTAATATAGTTTTAGAAAAAGGACAACCTGTATGACGGGTGACAGCCCATCGCATCAGACAAGGCCGTGGGAATCGAACCCACAACCGAAGTGCGACTGGCCTTTATCGCCTACCACTGGCCTACAGGAGGTCCCCGTTTAGTAGAAACTAGTTTTATTATATTAATCAGTATGTTATATGAAGTATAAGTTCATTTTAGGAACCATATATGATTAATCTTACTATAGATGGACTTATGTATTTTTTGATAACTTTTCTAACCTTTTGTTTGAGACAGATTGAATGTCCCATCATTCTATCACATGATCTGCTAACACATCACGAATGAAAAATTCAACTTAATTTCATTAATAGATGAAGTGTAAATTTTCCAAAGAACAACAAACGGTGAGACTATACCAAAATCACGAAAGTATTTCTTCTAATTCCAATTTCATCAACTTTAGGGAAATGATCTTGAAAACCAAAAATGTTTTCCTAGTGCTCTTATATTTTATGAATCAGATGGTACCTTAGATCGTCACAAATTTATGGCCTTGTTATTGCTAGCTTTTCCATAGCCATGTTCTCTACCACACTCCATCAGAACATGATGGTTAGATTTCTCTTCCATATCCATATTTTCACATATGTGGAAACTCAGTGATTAGTTTATTTGGGTAATCTTTACATTTCATACATTAGTTTTTAAATCCAAGTTTTGGTGTTCCTTTTTAGGATGTGGGTTTCTATTAAAGAAACTTTCGAGTAGTAAACCATTTATAACACCGGCGAATTTCGAGGGAGAAATTCATTTTAAGGGGGGTAGAATGTAACACCCCAAGATTTTATGAAAAATATTCTTTTCATTAATGTCTTGTGTTGTACGCTACACCAAAAGGAGCATTCACAACATGCATCCTTGACTTTCCTTGCATTACATGCAATCACGACCTTCCTCGATAGCGTGTGTAGTACGCAATACCGAGTTTCACTAAACAACGATATGCTATTAAAATATTTTTAAAACTAGTCGTTATGAATAGTAATAACCACTTTTTGAAATTTTTTAAATTTTATTTTTCAAAATGGACTTCATTTTTGGATTCGGAATATCGAAATTATCTTAGGGTACAATTTTGGTAATTTTCTGATAACTTTCATATTATGATGAATAGTGAAAATTATTAAATTTTAATTAAAAAGAACTTTTTTAATAGAAATAATTATTAGTGATAAATTATTAATTTGAGTGGGTTTAAAGTATATTTAGAATATATTTTTACAATTTAATACAATGTTGGTCATTGGATGTAATTTCACATTTAAACCAGTTATAAACAAGTGTCAATCTTTTGATAGCTATTATCTCTTAAAAACACGCTATTTGTTTTGGCGACGGGAATTAATTTTTAAATTAATTAATGAAACTGATATGTTTTGAATTTTATAAAATAGACAGAATTTTTGAATTCATAATATCAAATATATCTTAGATCTAATTTTTGATAATTTTCTAGAAGCATTCATTTTTTGATGAATAGAGAAACCACTAAGTGGTAGTTAAAAAACTAAATTTTCCATTAAACTTAATTTTACCGCCTCTGTGAGTGGAATTTCGAAAATACAAGAGACTCGGTTAATATCAAGTTCTAAAATGTGGTTCAATGAGATGAAAATAATTTTTGGTGAATAGTAACGTTTTACTTTTTTTACCACGGTTAAAACTAAATAGGGTAATTAAGGGTAAAAATGATATTATTATTGCCATAACACATGTCCTAATTCTATTGGACAAGTGTAATTCGACCAAAAACAACCTTAGAAAAAAAATATGACCACTTAGGCCCACTTGGATTAGATTAGGACATTTATTATTAATTTATTTGAAAAAGGGTTATAATAGTTAAAATCAAAGTTTAATAAGTAAATCATTTTTAATATGGGGTTATACATAAGATAAATTCGACTATAAATATTCATTAGAAAGCTAAAAAGATTTCCTAAATAATGCTATTTTATTTTTAATTTTTATACTTTAAATAATTTATTTTATTTATGACACAATGATGATGCAGTAAATACCATAATAGTAAAAATTAGAATAATTGATATTATAAATACCTAAATATGTAAAATTTGAGACTTTTTATGAACTAAACTAATTTTCTAGGATAATATGACTTGTTAGGAATGATTTAATTAACATTTTTAGAAGTAATCATTCTGTTAGGAGTTTCAAAAAAATTAACTATTGAATAGTGTCAAAATTGAAATAAAATAGATTTTAAAACAAATATTATATTATTAATTGTTATTTTATTCCTAAAAATATAAGTTTGGGCCAAATGACTTAGATAAGGTTATATATATTAATAAAACACAACTTGGGGGTCTCTTAGATGTATATGGTATGTTTATTAACTATATAATATAAAAATACAAAGTGACATGGTAAATGTCAATCTAATTAACTAAGAGTTAAAACTAAAAGATAAAGTTAATATAATGACCTAAACTTGTCTAAATTCTATTGGATGAGAGGATTTCGATCCATCCCAACCTTATCTTCGAAATAACTCAATTTGGATCTATTTAAAACCGAACTTGACTTTATAATAAAATAATATTTTTTTTATTCCAAAGGTGCCCCTCTCCTCCCTTATAAAAGGGCACCTCCTCCCTCTCTTCCTCACACAACTTTGAGCCTTCAAGCTCGGCCAACCCCTGCGAAATTATTTGTTCCCCTTCCCTAGAAATATCCTAGAGGTTCTGTTCTTCCTCAAAGACCAATTTTAGTTCCCTAAAGGGAGATCTCAAAGAGGCGCTTCAAAGAAGAGGTGGTTCGGACACTTACGAAGCAAATCGGGCGTAAGGTAAGGGAAAATATCACAATCTCATTTTTATCCGAGAATGTTTATAATTTGAAATTTACTGGGGTGTATTTTATCATCAACATCCATGTTTTTTCAATATGTATTATTTATATCCTTATAAAATAGTTTATATCCAATTTTACCCTTCGGTGAGTTTTTAGTAAAAGATATTAAAAGAATCTTTTGTTGTTTTACGTACGAGGTACTTTTTGACTTTTCCGAAAAATGTACGAAGAATGTTTTTTTAACTTATACGACATGAATGGATTTTTAAAATATTATTTCCAAGAATATTCCTTTAAATGTTTCCAAGTTTATTTTTAATCAATTATTTTAGTTTAAAATTTTATGACATGTTAAGAAAGGAAAAAATGTTTTTGAAGTATAAAGGATATTTTCTCAAGAATGGAGTTCAAGTGTTTTATCAAAATTATTTTCCGTCTAAGATAATATAGGGTTCTGATTCTATCCCAATCATTACATTGATTTGATTATGCTGTGATGGAATTATTTTTATGAATTCATTTATCTTATATTAATTGTTTTATGATGTCACGATGTTTAAGAATTCCATTTTTATTACATGGGTTATGCAATGATGTATGATTTATGATTTTGTGGCACACATAAGAATGGTTTTATTATGAAATGGGTGGGACCTATATCTCCCTCCAATTCATTGGGTAAAGGTTTTATATCTCATGAGATAGACATGGCTGGAACGGTAGGTTATACCGGTTCAGTGAAACAGGACTGAAACGAGGGTGACTCGGTTCGGAAATGGAATTTGTCCAGTAAGATAGTGTTGGAAATGAGTCATGACTAATAAGATATGATTCTCTATGATTATGTGTGTATGCCACAAAGTTTCATGTTTTAATTTATGATTATTGGGATTTCATATCACTACTATGATTTATCCCATGTTATGAAATTATGCTCTCTTTTGCAGGTAAATATTTCCAAAATGTTATGTTCTTATGAAAATGATGTGATTGATATTTCTTTTGTTTACCCTTACTGAGCATTTGAGCTCACCCTTTTATGTTTTCTTTTCCCCAGGATATAAAGAAAGGTTTTAGGTATAAAAAAATGAAGATCTTTATGGGAGATGTTGAAGATCTTTCACCAAGATTAGAAGATTATATTCCTAGTTTCCAAAGACACTAAACTATTATGATCATTGTGTGTGTGTTTTTGTTATGTACTAAGTATTCCGTAAAAGTAATGTAATGTCCATGTACATCAAAAATATGGTCTCTACAGTTGGTATCAGAGGAAAGTTTTAGTCAACCTTTGTAAACTAGGATGCGGAAACGTTAGTGAGATCTCTATAGATATTTCTATGGTATGTATGGGGATGTCCCTAAGGATAAGTATATGTATAGGATATAGTCCTAGAACTATGGTAACGATATTAGATTAAACCAAAGATGTTAGATATTGAATTTACTCCCCCTTTATTATGATTTTTGCCTCTCACACTATTATTTTTGGGTTTTAGACGATGGCTAGAACCCGAAGGAACCGTGTTGATCAATGCAATGGACAATGCAATGATTGTCCTCATGAACAAACAAATGTTATGGGAGATGGAGTGAAAAATCTTATTACTATTCTTACACAAGATATGAATCATTCTGGACTTCCAAATGAGCAGATAAGGGAACAATATTCTATTGAGTCCTTCATGAGGCAACATCCACCTTCTTTCAATGGGTCTTCTGATCCACTTGTTGCTGAAGAATGGATCAGTACTACTGAAAAGATATTTTCAGTTCATCAATGTTCTGAACATGATAAAGTCATCTTATCAGTATATCGTTTGGAAGGTGAAGCTGATCAATGGTGGAATCATATCAAGAATATGAGGAAAATAGATGAAATTGAGTCCATAGAACGGGACGAGTTCAAGAACTTATTTTTCAATAAGTACTTCCCTCGTATTCTTCGAACAAATATGGAGAAGGAGTTTCTTGAACTAAAGCAAAAGGATGATGAATCTGTTGGTATATACGAAGTAAATTTTACAAGGCTTACAAGTTATGCATCTGGATTTATCATCCAAACTGAATGTAAAGATGATCAATTCTTCAGTGGCTTAAAACCAAATATTCGAAGGGAATTAGCTATAAGAGACTTCAGTAGCTATGAAGATTTTGTGCGTTGTGCTATCAAGGTAGAAATGGAAGTTGGTGTTACTTTTCCATCTCATAGTTTTGACAAGAAATGAAAGATGGAGTTTAAGGGGAAATCTTAGAATAATGGTGAAAAGAAGATGAATGTTTCCTTATGCTCAATGTGTGGAAGCATGGTGGAGATTGTCTTAAAGGGACAAGTAAATGATTCAAATGTGGAAAAGAAGGTCATCTGGCATTTGAATGCCGCAATGATGGGAATAATATGTCTAATGATGCAAACAAAGGAAGGGATACACAGAATGAACCTACTACACTTCAATGCTTCAAGTGCAAGGAAATGGGGCATTATGCTAATAAATGCCCTAATCCAAGGGTTAGTGATGATCGACATGTGCAACCACTTAAGGAAAAGGAAAAAGGGAAGTCACATGCGATCACCATTGGCGATGTTGAATATGAAAAGATGTGGTGGAATGATTAAGTGTTTATGTAATGGGATTCCAGAATAATGTTTTATATAGTATCGTGGAATTTTGGAATATTTATGTATTGGTCTATTGTGGTTTTCAATAATTTTATGGCATCGGTAACCATGAAAAGTGATTGAAATATTTTTGGAAAGTAGATGAAATGCACATAATGAAGGGATAAAGAGAATCTAATATGTTTGATAGTATTAATGAGCTCCTGTTTGATATAAGGACTAAGTGATATCATGGTTTGAGTATATAGAATTTTGAGGATTTTGGTATGTGCAAAGTGTTAACTTTTAACTACATTCATTTTTTCACTAAGTTTCAATGGGTATTCAAGAGAATACATGATTAAGGCCTTTGAATGTTTGGAATGTGACCAACAAGACATATCTTATGATATATGGGGACCAACGATGGTATTAAATCTCTGGTAATCATTTTCACTATATTATGAGAGTGGACTGCAGTATTATGGATAAGACTAAAGATTGGAATGGATTATGTTGGAAATAAGTTAGTATTGTTTAAGGATAGAATTTTTTTCGATATTATTGATGGGATGTTATTGTAATATAGTTTTAGAAAAAGGACAACCTACAGGACGGGCGACAGCCCATCGCGTCGGACAAGGCCGTGGGAATCGAACCCACAACCGAAGTGTGACTGGCCTTTATCGCCTACCACTGGCCTATATGAAGTTTCTATTTAGTAGAAACTAGTTTAATTATATTAAGAAGTATAATATATGAATTATAAGTCCATATTAGGAACCATATATGATTAATCTCACTATATATGGACTTATGTATTTTTTGATAACTTTTCTAACCTTTTGTTTGAGACAGATGGAATGACCCATCATTCTATCACATGATCTGCTAACACATCATGAATTACAAATTCAACTTCATTTCTTTAAGAGATGAAGTGGAAATTTTCCAAAGAACGACAAACGGTGAGACTATACTAAAATCACGAAAGTATTTCTTCTAATTCCAATTTCATCAACTTTAGGGAAATGATCTTGAAAACCAAAAATATTGTCCTAGTGCTCTTATATTTGATGAATCATATGGTATCTTAGATTGTCATATATTTATGGCCTTGTGATTGCTGGATTTTCCATAGCCATGTTCTCTACCACTCTCCATCAGAACATGATGGTTATATTTCTCTTCCATATCCATATTTTCACCTCTGTGGAAACACAGTGATTAGTTTATTTGGTTAATCGTTATATTTCATACTTTAGTTTTTAAAAGCCGTGTTTTGGTGTTCCTTTTTATGATGTGGGTTTCTATTAAAGAAACTTTCGAGTAGTAAACCATTTATAACCCTGACAAATTTCGAGGGCGAAATTCATTTTAAGGGGGGTAGAATGTAACACCCCGAGATTTTATGAAAAATATTCTTTTCATTAATGTCTTGTGTTGTATGCTACACCAATAGGAACCTGCACAACACGCATCCTTTACTTGCCTTTCATTACACGTAATCATGACCTTCCTCGATAGCGTGTGTAGTACGCAATACCGAGTTTCACTAAACAACGATATGTTATTAAAATATTATTAAAACTAGCCGTTATGAATAGTAATAACCACTTTTTGAAATTTTTTAAATTTTATTTTTCAAAATGGACTTCATTTTTGGATTTGGAATATCAAAATTAGCTTAGGGTAAAATTTTGGTACTTTTCGGATAACTTTCATATTCTGATGAATAGTGAAAATTATTAAATTTTAATTAAAAAGAACTTTTTTAAAAGAAATAATTAATAGTGATAAATTATTAATTTGAGTTGGTTTAATGTATATTTAGAATATATTTTTACAATTTAATACAATTTTGGTCATTGGATGTAATTTCACATTTAAACCAGTTATAAACAAGTGTCAATCTTTTGATAGTTATTATCTCTTAAGAACATGCTATTTGTTTTGACGACGTGAATTAATTTTTAAATTAATTAATGCAATTGATATGTTTTTAATTTGATAAAATATATATCATTTTTGAATTCATAATATCAAATATAGCTTAGATCTAATTTTTGGTATTTTTCTGGAAACATTCATTTTTTGATGAATAGTGAAACCACTAAGTGGTAGTTAAAAAACTGAATTATCTATAAAACTTAATTTTATCGCTTCTATGAGTGGAATTTCTAAAATCCGAGAGACACAGTTAATATCAAGTACTAAAATTTGGTTCAATGATATGAAAATAATTTTTGGTGAATAGTAACTTTTTACTTTTTTACCACGGTTAAAAGTAAATAGGGTAATTAAGGGTAAAAATGATATTATTATTACCCTAACACATGTCCTAATTCTATTGGACAAGTGTAATTCGACCAAAAACAACCTTAGAAATAAAATATGACCATTTTGGATCACTTGGATTAGATTAGGACATTTATTATTAATTTATTTAAAGAAGGGTTAAAATAGTTAATATCAAAGTTTAATAAGTAAATCATTTTCAATATGGGGTTATACATAAGATAAATTCGACTATAAATATTCATTATAAATATAAAAATATTTCTTACATAATTATATATTATTTGTAATTTTTGGACTTTAAATAAGTTAATATATTTATGACACAATGATGATGTAGTAATTACCATAATAGTAAAAAATTAGAATAATTGATATTATAAATACTTAAATAAGTAAAATTTGAAACTTTTTATAAATTAAACTAATTTTCTAGGTTAATATGACATGTTAGGATTGATTTAATTAACTTCGGTAGAAGTAATCATTCTGTTATGAGTTTCAAAAAAATAAACTATTGAAAAGTGTCAAAATTGACATAAAATAGTTTTTAAAACAAATATTATATTATTAATTGTTATTTTATTCCTAAAAATCTAAGTATCGGCCAAATGACTTAGATAAGGTTATATATATTAATAAAACACAACTTGGGGGGGTCTCTTGGATGTATATGGTATGTTTATTATCTATATAATATAAAAAATACAAAGTGACAAAGTAAATGTCAATCTAATTAACTAAGAGTTAAAACTAAAAGATAAGGTTAATATAATGACCTAAACTTGTCTAAATTCTATTAGATGAGAGGATTTCGACCCATCCACACCATATCTTCAAAATAACTCAATTTGGAGCTATTTAAAACCGAACTTGACTTTATAATAAAATAATATTTTTTGTTATTCCAAAGGTGCCCCTCTCCTCCCTTATAAAAGAGAACCTCCTCCCTCTCTTCCTCACACAACATTGAGCCTTCAAGCGCGGAAAACCCCTACCAAATTATTTTCTCCACTTCCCTATAAATATCCTAGAGGTTCTGGTCTTCCTCAAAGACAAATTTTAGTGCTCTAAAGTGAGATCTCAAAGAGGCGCTTCAAAGAAGAGGTGGTTCGGACACTTACGAAGCAAATCAGACGTAAGGTAAGGGAAAATATCACAATCTCATTTTTATCCGAGATTGTTTATACTTTGAAATTTACTGGGGTGTATTTTATCAACCCCATCCATGTTTCCTCAATATGTAATATTTATATCCTTATAAAATAGTTTATACCCAATTTTACCCTTCGGTGAGTTTTTAGTAAAAGATATGAAAGGAATCTTTAGTCGTTTTTCGTACGAGGTACTTTTTGACTTTTCCGGAAAAAGTACGGAGAATGTTTTTTTAACTTATACGACATGAATGGATTTTGAAAACATTATTTCCAAGAATCTTCCTTTACAAGTTTCCATGTTTATTTTTAATCAACTTCATTTAGTTTAAAATTGTATGACATGTTAACAAAGGAAAAAATGTTTTTGAAGTAGAAAGGATATTTTACTCAAGAATAGAGTTCAAGTGTTTTATCAAAATTATTTTCCATCTAAGATAATATAGGGATCTTATTCAATCCCTATCATTAAGTTTATTTGATTATGTTGTGATGGAATTATTTTTATGAATTCATTTATCTTATATGAATTGTTTTATGATGTCACGATGTTTAAGAATTCCATTTTCATAACATGGGTTATGCAATGATGTATGATTTATGATTTTTGTGGCACAATAAGAATGGTTTCATTATGAGATGGGTGGGACCTATATCTCCCTCCAATGCATTGGGTAAAGATTTTATATCTCATGAGATAGACATGGATGGAACGGTAGGTTATATAGGTTCAGTGAAAGAGGACTGAAACGAGGGTGACTCGGTTTAGAAATGGACTTTGTCCACTAATATAGTCTTGGAGATGAGTCTTGACTAATAAGATATGATTCTCTATGATTATGTTTTTATGCCACAAAGTTTCATGTTTTATGTTATGATTATTCGGATTTTATTTCACTACTATGATTTATCCCATGTTATGAAATTATGCTCTCTTTTGCAGGATAAGATTTCCAAAATGTTATGTTCTTTTGAAAAAGAGGTGATTGATATTTCTTTTGTTTACCCTTACTGAGAATTTGAGCTCACCCTTTTATGTTTTCTTTTCCCTATTATATAAAGAAAGGTTTTAGGTAAATAAAGGAATATATTTATGGGAGATGCTGAAGATATTTAACCATGATTAGAAGATTATATTATGAGTTTCCAAAGACACTAAACTATTACGATCCTTTTGTGTGTGTTTTTGTTATGTACTAAGTATTCCTCAAAAGTAATGTAATGTCCATGTACGTCAAGCTTAGGTTCTCTACAGTAAACATTACCCAATTCATTAGAGTACTATCTATGTTCTCTTATCATAACATTTTCATGCATATTGTAATGACCCAAAACTTCATTAATGGAAATCCCTCTTGATCCAGTTAAATGTTTCTTTATGAAAAAGGTTTTTATAAGATGTCGACTTCTTTAAGTTTTATGTTAAGATTTGTGACTGTTACCTTTATAGTTGTTGAACAGTGATCACATGAGTAGTATAAATATATGGCTTTAAAGAACCCAATTTTACTCAGACAAAGGAAGCGATGACCTCATCCAGTAGAATTGCCCCTTACGAAGCCCATTTGTCAGAGCTCGGAAAAGAGGTGGCGTCTCTGGGCTTTGCCCTTGACCAAGCCCAAGCTGAGCTTCATCAAGTCAAGCTTGAACGTGATCATCTATGGGAAAAGTGGAAGTTGATAGAAATTAACACTCGAGCGATGTTGTCCGAGCTTCCCCCAGAGTCTGTCACCATCGCACACCTTACCCATAGGTCATATGCGGCTATTTTAAGGGGTTATTTAACAAATAAGTAGTACCATGTTCATGTACATTATTTTTGTATATAATAATGAATTTAATTTCTAGTCATTTTTGACACATTGTAATTAGTGTTTAAAGTAAAAATGGTGTTTTTAGTTATTATTTAATTAAGAATTATATTTTATTAAATTATAGGATTTTTGAATTAAATAATATTTTAATAAAATATTATTATTAATATTAAATTAATTTTTTATTAAGTATAAATGATCTTATAATTTTATGAATGCAATTAAAATTTTATTAAGGTCTGAAAGCCATTTCTGTCAAAACCCGTGAATTTTTTTATAAATGTCAGTTTTTATTTTAAAAGTGAAAATTCACATATATAGAAAATTATTTAGATAAAATAAATATTATTTTTGGAATAAGGACATCGAAATTATCCAACGGTGAATTTTTCATAATTTTCTGAGACAGTCAAATTTTCGGGTAAAAATTAAATACTGATTAAATATATAATGTGTTTTATGACATCATAATGACCCAATGATGATGCAATAAAATACCATAATCCTTATTTTCGGCCAATATATTTTTTCTCATTAAAATAATGTGATTTTGGGTTTTTTTGACTTACTTTTCAAAGCATTAATGGAGCCCTCAAGACTTATTCAACAATTTGCCTTTTTGAATTAATTTCCATGGGAGTGTGACTCACCTCCACATAAGCAAACCTATTCTTTTAATAAGTTAGGACCTTGGCCTTGTAAAATATTTTTTTCCTCTTTCCTTTTCAAGAAACCATGGGCAAATACCATGGGATGGATTGTGTTTTGGATTATTTTAATATAAGGGGTCCCAAACATAAATAATAAAGAATTCTCTCCCCTTTCCTATATAAACCCACCCAAGCTCCCACTTCCTCCTCACTACAATCCATTGGAGTTCGTCCAAACTATGCCCCACTCTCTCTAGAATCCTACCAAGGTGCCCCAAGCTCCCAAGAAGCCTCTCACAAGCCTCTCTCTAGCCTTTGGAAGCACACTTCCAAGTAAGGGGTTTTCTTCCTTTCTCTTTTTTGTCAATTTTATTTAAGTTGTATTGCCCTTTTAATTTCAATTATGAAATTTGGGGTATTGTTTCTCACCTCTCCAATAAAGCCCTCTTATTGTTTGAATGATGGGAGACCCCTTTCTCTCTCATTAAAAGCCTCCCACATACACCCGTTACTATGCCGAAATTCCGAAAGAAACTTTTTTCTCCTCTTTTATATTCAAGCAATACTTTTGTATCATGAATCTAAATCCCTTTTCAATTGTTGGGACATGTATCTATATGACCTCATTACTGTCCATTAAATGTAAATATGATAAGGAACCCCTTTCTCTCTCATCAACCATTTTTATGAATTCTTATGTCGCGCCGTTACGCTGCCGAAATCGCACCGATTTTCTAAGCCAATGTCATTGTGTAGTGAATACCATGCCCATTTCTCCATCAAGGGTATTCACCATTATGCACATTTAATTATTGATTGTAAAGTTTCATGTATGAATTCCACATTCCTTTATCGTGGAATAAATGATTATGTTTTATGAATCCATGTTTTATGATACATGTGGCACACTTATGCATAAAATCAAATGTTTAAGAAGGGTGCACCCTTTATAGCGCTCCAATGCATTGGGTAAAGTATAGTATCATGATACATCATGTGCAATGAGTTTTGACTCATGATAATTCAAGTGCATTGAGGGTTTACTCGTGCTTCATGTGCAACGAGGGTTTACCCATTCTCCATGTGCAATGAGCCTTGGCTCATGTTATTTCAATGTTAAGTGTTGTTGCCACATTTCCATGTTATGATTATCATGCATTATCATGACTTTATGTCCATGTTTCTATTATGCTCTATTGATATGCCTATTGTCTAACATGTATTGTACTCCTCATGTTTTTCATTGTGTACTCCCTTACTGGGCTTTATAGCTCACCCTTTTTCTTATGCATGTCCTCAGGTTTACCCATGCAATGCTAAGTACGAAGGAATGTAGTGGTCATGTAAATGATGTTTTCAATAAAGCTGTTGTATTTCAAGTTTAAAGTTTTTATGTAATGATCCCAAGCCCCAAATACACTAAACCTCTCGATCTTCTTTGTTGTATCAAGTGATGTTTTATGTAATCAATCATGATTAAGTTGTAATAAAAATCAGGGTTGTCATAGTTGGTATCAGAGGATAGGTTTAGTTATTTTTGGGATTAGGAAACCCCTAGTAAAGCCTTAGATAGAAGACTAAGTATAACAAAAACATCCCTATGTTTTGGTAAGTATTGAGTAAGTGGTTTATCAAGCAAATACATCTCTTTCAGGATACGAGCAGGTAGAGGTGGCTCTGGCACAGATGTATCCTAGGGGTAAATCCTGAAAACACCGCTTTGAGCTAGACTCGAACGGGAACTGGTGCACGACAAAGGGCCTTGATACACTCTTGGTTATGACACTCCCGAGGGATATGCTTTGATAAATTCACAAGCTTAATATGAACCCTTATTAAGGGAAAAATTCCCCTAAGATTATATGTTAGAAGGCAGATCATGAAAAGCCTGGATTGAATCCTTTAGAATCATGAGTTAAAGAGATTAATGTTTATTTATAAGTCATAAACTTTTGTCTTTAGATTACCCTTTATGTGTTACCCCTAACTTTCCTTTTATTCCATCCAATGGCCGGTAATAGGAGAACTCGGGCTAACAACCGTTGTGAAGATCAGTGTGATGATTATACTTATGAGATGCCCAATCCAATGGGAGCGGGAATCGTGAAGTTTGTCACGCTTCTCTCTCAGCTAACTCAAGTTTTGAATAGAAACACTGGTCAAGATGAATGTTCAACCCCCCACTAAGAAAGAAAAAGTCGCTATTGAAAGATTCATGAGACAAAGGCCTACTACATTTAGTGTATCATCCGATCCCACGATCGCCGAACAATGGATCAACTCCATTTAAAAGACATTCTCCATCCTCCAATGATTTGAAAAAGAGAAGGTTCTCCTGGTGGCTTATCGTATGGAGGGTGAAGCTGATCAATGGTGGATGTTGATCAAAAATACGAAGCCTGAGGAGGAGATCAAGACTTTGGAATGGAAGGAATTCCGGAAGATGTTTTTCAATAAATATTTTCCGCGCACCCTCCATCTTAAGATGGAAATGGACTTCCTTTCCCTCAAACAGAAAGATGAAGAATCTGTGGGAGCGTACGAGGCAAACTTCACAAGGCTTGCACGATACGCTTCCGGCTTTGTCGTTACCCCCGAATGCAAGGTTGACCGCTTCTTTGGTGGGCTGAAGCCAAGTTTTTGGAAAGCATTAGCGATCCGTGACTTCGACAGCTATGAGGAAATTGTCTGATGTGCCCTCAAGGTCGAAATGGAGATCGGAGAATCACAGGGGTATCATGGGGACAAGAAGCGTAATATGGAATTCAATGTTGGTGGTCCGATGGATAAATCCAATGGCGCTAAGAAGTTCCAGCACCCCACTTTCCAAAAGTGGGGAAAGAAGCACCCCGGAAATTTCCTTAGGGGGACGAGAAAATGCTTTAGGTGTAGAAGAGAAGGGAACCTAGCTGTTAACTATCAGCAAGAAGGACCCGCGGCTGCGACAGCGGAGAGGAACGCTCCGTTCGAACCTCAACGCGTTGTTCAATGCTACAAATGCAAAGAACTGGGTCATTTTGCAAATCAGTGCCCCAATCCAAGGGTTATCGGAGGAAACCAGCAACCTCCAAGAGAGCATGGGAGAACTTTTTCCATCACTTCTGCCGAAGTGAACCCCGACAACGAAGTGGTGACAAGTACGCTAGTTATTCATTCAATAATAGCGAACGTACTTTTTGATTCAGGTTCTATGCATTCTTTTATATCTTGAATGTTTAGTAGAACAATCCCAGCACCACTACAAATCCTGGAAATAAAGATGTCAGTGAGTACGGAAAATGGGGAAATCATTGCATCCCATGAATATAAGTCCTCCCCTGTTATAATATGTGGATAGAATTTCCCGGCGAACCTCATCATACTCCCTTTGGTGGAATTTTATGAAATTCTTGGAATGGATTGGCTTTCCTTATATAGAGCCAACATAAATTGTCGGGAGAGGGAAATCACACTCCATATGGAGAATCAACCCCCAATTCTTTACAAGTGTCAGGAGGAAGATGAATCCCCTTTAGCTCCATCATCCCAAGAATGGATATTACTGCCTTATGAGCACGCATATCTGGCTCAGATGATTGAGTCCAAGGAAGAAACCACCCTTGAAGAAATGCCTATTGTGAGGGACTTCGCTGAAGTATTTCCAGAGGAACTTCCTGGTCTTCCTCCGAGAAGAGATGTTGAGTTCTCAATTGAACTTATACCTGGGGAACAACCAATATCCAAGACTCCATATAGAATGGATGTTGTTGAGCTTGAAGAGCTGAAGAAACAACTACAGGAGAATCTGGATAAAGGGTTTATACTCCCAAGTGCATCACCATGGGGTGCACCAGTCCTCTTCGTCAAGAAGAAGGATGGGTCAATGCATATTTGAATTGATTATCGTGAACTTAACAAAATCATGATAAAGAACAAGTATCCTCTCTCATGAATCGATGACTTGTTTGATCAGCTGCATGGAGAAAAATACTTCTCCATGGTGGACTTGCGGTCGGGATATTATCATGTAAGGGTGAAGAAGGAAGATATCCCCAAGACTGCTTTTCGTACAAGGTACGGGCACTATGAATTCATAGTAATGCCTTTTGGACTCACCAATGCTCCAGAAATATTCATGGACTTGATGAATAGAGTCTTTAGAGATTACCTTGAAAAATTTGCGGTAGTCTTTATAGATGATATTCTAATATACTCCAAAACCAAGGAGGACCATGAGGAGCATTTAAGAACTGTACTAGAGACTTTGAGCAAGGAGAAGCTCTATGCAAAGTACAGCAAGTGTGAGTTTTGGTTGAAGGAAGTCTCATTCTTGGGCCATATCATCACAAGCAATGGGATATCTGTGGACCCCTCCAAAACAGATGAAATTGAGGGATGGCCGAGGCCAACATCGGTAACGGATATCCGAAGCATCTTGGGGTTAGCTGGATATTATCGACGATTTGTGAGAAATTTCTCAAGATTTTCCAACCCTCTTACCAAACTACCTCGAAAGGGAGTAAAGATTTCTTGTAGTGATGAATGCGAGGAAATCTTCAAGGAGTTGGAAAGGAGGCTTATCACTGCACCCGTGCTCACATTACCCACAAGTGGGGAGCTTTTTGTGGTATTCAGTGATGCTTCGAAGAAGGGCTTAGGATGTGTGCTGATGCAGAATGATAAAGTAATATCCTATTCCTCAAGGCAGTTGAAAAGCCATGAGAGAAACTATCCAACGCATGATCTGGAGTTGGCGGCGGTGATCTTTGCCTTGAAGATCTGGCGGCATTATCTCTATGGAGAGAAATGTGAGATATATACTGACCACAAGAGTCTTAAATATATATTCACACAGAAAGAGCTTAATATGCGCCAGAGAAGATGGATAGAGCTCATCAAGTATTATGACAGTTCAATACATTACCACACTGGGAAGGAGAACAAGGTGGCGGATGCCCTAAGTAGAAAGGACCCAGCGATTCTATCAATAATGAGAATTGAAAAGGATCCAATCTTCTTAGACTTGATGAAGATGGACGTGGGAGTCATAAAGAAGGGAACATCATCAATCCTTTCACAAATTATTGCTCAACCATCTCTTTTGGTAAGGTTAAAGGATGATCAAAAGGATGATGCGGGAATCCAAGAAAAAGTGGAAGCTATCAAAAAGGGAAAATCCTTAGAGTTTAATGTTAATGAAGAAGGAATTGTGCGGTTTGGGAAAAGACTATGTGTTCCATCAAGTTCAGAGCTGAAGAAGGGACTTTTGGATGATGCACATAGTTCAAATTTCTCTATTCACCCAGGGAGCACAAAGATGTATCGAGATCTCCGAGAAAATTTTTGGTGGGATAATATGAAGAAGGAGATCGCTGAATATACATCAAGGTTCATGGTGTGTCAGCAAGTGAAGGCAGAGAGGCAGAAGTCTAAGGGGATGATGCAACCATTTCCCATACCAGAATGGAAATGGGAGAACAACACCATGGACTTTGTCACCGGACTTCCAAGGACATCCAAAGGCAACAATGCAATCTGGGTTGTTGTGGATCGTCTTACAAAGACTACACAATTCATTTCTATTCAAGAGGATTTCTCTTTGGATCAACTGTCATGGATATATATCAGGGATGTGGTACGGTTGCATGGAGTACCACTATCTATTGTTTCTGACCGAGATCCAAGATTCACCTCTACGTTTTGGAAGAGTCTACAACATGCTCTGAATACTGAACTGAACATTAGTACGTCATATCACCCTCAAACTGATGGCCAATACGAGCGGACTATCCAAACACTTGAGGACATGTTGAGAGCATGCTCAATGGAATTTAAAGGATGATGGGATCAACATCTTCCTCTAGTTAAGTTCTCTTATAATAATAGTTTCCACTCGAGCTTCCAAATGGAACCATACGAAGCCCTGTGTGGGAAAAGGTGCAGAACACCGGCAATTGGGATGAGGTTGGTGAACGTAAGCTACTTGGACCAGAAATGGTCGAAGAATTGGTGGAGAAGGTGAAAACCATTCAGCAGCATATCAAGGCAGCCCAAAGTCGACAGAAGAGTTATGCAGATAATCATCGATGATACCTTGAGTTTAATGTCGGAGATATAGTGTTTTTACGCATATATCCGTGGAAGAAGGTCATGAGGTTTGGAATGAAAGGGAAGTTAAGTCCAAGGTACATCGGCCCCTTTGATATTCTTGATCGTGTTAGGGCTATGGCCTATCGACTAGCACTTCCACCTACTATGGCCAAGGTGCATGATGTCTTCCATGTATCCCTCTTAAGGAAGTATATACTAGACCCTTTACATGTACTCTCTTCCGAGGTGGTACAATTAGAAGACGATATTTCTTATGAGAAGCAACCAGTGAACATCTTAGATCGTAGAGAAAAAGTTCTACGAAATAAGACAATGCCCCTCGTCATGGTGTTGTGGAGAAACCACAAGTTTGAAGAAGCAACTTGGGAGTCGGAGGAAATGATGAAGCTAAGTTACCCACATTTGTTTTGGTGTGGGAAAAGGAAAATTTCGAGGGAGAAATTTCTTAAGGGGGGAATATTGTAACGACCCAAAGATTCATTAATGGAAATCCCTATTGATCCAGTTAAATGTTTCATTATGAAAAATGTTTTTATAAGATGTCAACTTCTTTAAGTTTTATGTTACGATTTGTGACCATTGCCTTTATAGCCGTTGAACAGTGATCACATGAGTAGTATAAATATATGGATTTAACGAACCAAATTTTACTCAGACAAAGGAAGCGATGGCATCATCCAGTAGAATTGCCCCTTAAAAAGCCCATTTGTTAGAGCTCGGAAAAGAGGTGGCGTCTTTGGGCTTTTCCCTTGACCGAGCCCATGCTGAGCTTCATCAAGTCAAGCTCGAACGTGATCATCTACGGGAAAAGTGGAAGTTGATTGAAATTACCACTCGAGCGATGTCCCAAGAGTCTGTCACCATCGCACACCTTACCCTTAGGCATTATGTGGCTATTTTAAGGGGTTTTGTAACAAATAAGTAGTACCATGTTCATGTACATTATTTTTGTATATAATAATGAATATAATTTCTAGTCATTTTTGATACATTGTAATTAGTTTTTAAAGTAAAAATGGTGTTTTTAGTTATTATTTAATTAAGAATTATATTTTATTAAATTAAAGGATTCTTGAATTAAATAATATTTTAATAAAATATTATTATTAATATTAAATTAATTTTTTATTAAGTATAAATGATCTTATAATTTTATGAATGCAATTAAAATTTTTATTAAAGTTTGAAAGCCATTTCTATCAAAACCCTTGAATTTTTTTATAAATGTCGGTTTTTATTTTAAAAGTGAAAATTCACATATTTCGAAAATTATTTAGATAAAATAAATATTATTTTCGGAATCAGGACGTCGAAATTATCCAGCGGTGAATTTTTCATAATTTTCTGAGACAGTCAAATTTTCGGGTAAAAATTAAATACTGATTGAATATATAATGTGTTTTATGACATCATAATGACCCAATGATGATGCAATAAAATACCATAATCCTAATTTTCGGCCAATATACGTTTTATAATTAAAATAATGTGATTTTGGGTTTGTTTGACTTACTTTTCAAAGAATTAATGGAGCCCTCAAGACTTATTCAACACTTTGCCTTTTTAAATTAATTTCCATGGGAGTGTGACTCACCTCCACATAAGCAACCCTATTTTTTTAATAAGTTCGGACCTTGGCCTTGTAAAATATTGTTTTCCTTCTTCCTTTTCCAGAAACCATGGACAAATACCATGGGATGGTTTGTGGTTTGGATTATTTTAATATAAGGGGTCCCAAACCTAAATAATAAAGAATTCTCTCCCCTTTCCTATATAAACCCACCCAAGCTCCCACTTCATCCTCACTAAAATTCCTTGGAGTTCGTCGAACCTCTGCCCTAATCTCTCTAGAATCCTCCCAAGGTGCCCCAATCTCCCAATAAGCCTCTCACAAGCCTCTCTCTAGCCTTTGGAAGCACACTTCCAAGTAAGGGGTTTTCTTCCTTTCTCTTTTTTGTCAATTTTATTTAAGTTGTATTGCCCTTTTAATTTCAATTATGAATGTTGGGGTATGGTTTTGAACCTCTCCCATACTTCCCTAGTATTGTTTTAATGATGGGATACCTCTTTCTCTCTCATTAAAAGCCTCCCATGTACACCCGTTATTATGTCGAAATTCCGAAAAAAACCTTTTTCTCCTCTTTTATATTCAAGCAATACTTTTGTATCATGAATCTAAATCCCTTTTCAATTGTTGGGACATGTATCTATATGACCTCATTACTGTCCATTACATGTAAATATGATGAGGAACCCCTTTCTCTCTCATCATCCATTTTTATGTATTCTTATGTCGCGTTGTTACGCTGTAGAAATCGCACCGATTTTCTAAGCCAATGTCATTGTGTAGTGAATACCATGCCCATTTCTCCATCAAGGGTATTCACCATTATGCACATTTACTTATTGATTGTAAAGTTTCATGTATTAATTCCACATTCCTTTATCATGGAATAAATTATTATGTTTTATGAATCCATGTTTTATGATCCGTTTGGCACACTTATGCATGAAATGAAATGTTTAAGAAGGGTGTGCCCTTTATAGCGCTCCAATGCATTGGGTAAAGTATAGTATCATGATACATCATTTGCAATGAGTTTTGATCATGCTAATTCAAGTGCAACGAGGGTTTACTTGTGCTTCATGTGAAATGAGGGTTCACTCATGCTCCATGTGCAATGAGCCTTGGCTCATGCTATTTCAATGTTAAGTGTTGTTGCCACATTTCCATGTTATGATTATCATGCTTTATCATGCCTTTATGTCCATGTTTCTATTATACTCTATTGATATGCCTATTTCCTAACATGTATTTTACCTCTCATGTTATTCATTGTGTACTCCCTTACTGGGCTTTATATCTCACCCTTTTCTTATGCATGTCCTCAGGTTATCCCATGCAATGCTAAGTACGAAGGAATGTAGTGGTCATGTAAAGGATGTTTTCAATAAAGATGTTGTATTTCAAGTTTAAAAATTTTATGTAATGATCCAAAGCCCCAAAGACACTAAACCTCTCGATCTTCTTTGTTGTATCAAGTGAAGTTTTATGTAATAAAGAATGCTTAAGTTGTAATAAAAAGCAGGGTTGTAATACATATGCCTTTTATATGAGGAATCAAACATGAGGGATAAACATTTGTTTTACCCATGGAATGAAATAGGTAGTGTAATCCTTTCACAAATCATAAACAAGTGCCACATAATAATGTTACCCACAAAATAAGGTATTTGAATAATTATTGGACATTAATAAAAGAAAAATAATATTACATCCTAAATAATGGATCACAATTGAAGTGAAGACGAGGAAAATAATGGTTAGACACAATTTGAAATGTTCTACTTAAGTGTCTCTTTGGAGAAAATAATAGATTAATTAAATAGTATTAAAACATAATTATTTTTATAAAAAATAGAAAAAACTAAGATAGTTTTTCAGGATAATAATTTTAATATTATACAAATATTAATCAATTATGAAAAATTATATATTGTACTTGTAAATGGGTAATAAGTGGAGACCATCCCTTTAATCAATATTTCATCATCATAGAAAATTAAAAGGTAACCATTATAAACATTAATTTTCACATAAAATATGGACGAATAGATCAAGATGAATAATTTTCAGAATATATAATCAGAATTAATTAGATGTATATACAAATCATTAAGAAATCCATTAGAGTAGATTGATATAATGCATGCCCAAAAATATAAATTTGGAGGTTTGAAGAGATCCTTTAAAGTATGTCTGAATGATTTTTTCATATGAACCTAATAGTATTTATAATAAAATTATATTTATTAATTATTCTATTCAAAACATATTCATCAAATATTATATTTATTATAATTTTATACTATTTATTTTGAACATTGTGAAGAGTTATAATGTTTAATCTCATTTTTTGGGAGCATTAGTTTCATGGTTTTATAAATGACTCCCTTGAGTAAAATTTTTGAATTCATTTTAAAACTGAATGAAAACACAATAAGAGAACTAAAATTGTATTAATATACTTACATTTTTTGAAATGTCCCATATATCATTTTTTCGATATTAAGATTATTTTTTGATAAAAGATAAAAGAAAAACGTTTATTTTCTTTTGGTCATTTTTCATTCACTATGTACTAGTTTTTTATTATTTTAATTTTTTTAATTTTATGTTTCTTGGAAATTAAAAAATTTATTATAAATGGTTTAAATTCTATTTTACCTATTATAGTGTTTCTTTGAACAACCTAAAAGGCGGTTATGGAAAACAAAATATTGTCATCCAATAATATAGTCAATCATCATATCCTGGATAATTTTTTTTAAGATAAAAGTGGAAGAGATGAGATTTTCGGAATGATAGTATATTAAAAAAAATGAAATTCTTGTATATATATGATATTAGAGTTATCACACAGTTTTGAATATTAAATTTGAAGTAAAGGATGAAGAAATAATGAACATAAAATCTAATGAAAGAGTATTTTACCTCTTGAATATATATCTTCATATGGGACTCTTAATGGACAAATTGTGATTCTATTCCTTCAGGAAATATATATCCCAATACATTATGAAAAATATATAAAAAATTTCAGCCCAAATTGTTCCATTTATTAGTAGTATTGGGTGTTTTAGTCCACTAGTGTTCCTGGATTCATCATCATTTTGGGATACTTTTCTTAAACATATTTATAGATCATCCAAATCAACAAAAACTACATTTGACATGGATATATACCATAGGTCAGAATTTTTTTTAGTATTTTCAAAACAGTGATAATACATTCTAATGTCCCATAACCATGGGCCACGTGGTTTCTAAAAATCAAAATTCCCAAAACCACTTCCCATTTTGGCTATAAATGAACACCTTGGGGCCCACATTTATGAGTTAGACTTTGAGGCAAGGTGATGAAATTTTGGTGTCCAAAATAATTCATCCAATAAATATAATAAGTTATGGAGGTTATTGGAGGTTATATATCATCATCATTGTCTCTCTATCCTCAAATGGTGTTCAAACACCTTGTGATCGCCCATGGAAGAACGTGATATAATCTTGAGTTAATTATTTTAATATCTGAATGATATTTTTAATTATATATTTGTATATTATTTTTTTAATATTTTCTTCTTATATTATTGATTTACGTACTATTCTGTAACAATTGACTCATATAATCAGGTTTAGGGTATCTTTTCAAGTGATCTTTTACACACCGTTAATCATTTCTTCATCACACATTTAATTATAGGGTTTATGTGGTTCATATTGGTCAATTTAACTCTCATAAACATTTTCATGGGCGTTTAAATTTATGTTATGGTATCACAATGAAATAATATACAAACCTAGAAAACACATCATGTTCTTCATCTGTTTCCTTGATCGGTTTCAATTATGAAGTCAAACACAAATCACCCATTAATAGGTGGTAATTGGGGAATTATTATTATTTTGACTAAATAGTAGGAGGTATCCACATGTAAAATCAGTAATATCCTAGTTATAGGTGTTAAAAAATGTATTAAAAGATCATAATTCAATATCATTGAGTGGTGACGGATGAGAATCCTGATATTTCCTCAGGATGATCACACTTAATAAATTATAATAATTTATACTTTGTTTTATCACATACATTTCTATGTTGACTTCTTAAATTATCAATACAGAATTTCATAAAAATTTAAATCCCCATTAATTCATATAATAATAATTATATTTTTGAATTAATGATCAAATTGTCCATCGAGACATTACCAAGTGATCCTACTATACAACATAAATTGAATGAAAACCAAAAACATAATATGACGTGCATGACAACATAACAAAATTTCAGTATTATTTACATGGTTTGAAGATCATTTTCTATTTCTTTATTTCATTTTATTACATTATTTTATTTTTAATTTATTATTCTTCTAAATATCCCCTCTTTCCTTTTGGTTTATTTTGTTTTTGTTTTGTCTTGTCATTCTTTGTGTGTGTTTTTCCTTCTCTCATTCTCTCTCTCTCTCTCATCGTCTCTCTAATAAATTATGTAATGTGAAATTTTCTTTTATTTTATACATTAATTATAATTAAATTTCATTTTATACATATTATATATTAATAAAAATTAAAAAATCACAAATTATTTGCATCACATGATAAAAAATATTTCATGAATTTGACCTAAAAATCAAAAGGACCCTTCCCCCACAAATTAGATCTTATAGAATAGTAATATTAGTTAAGGTTAAAAACACCTTGTTTAACCTTATTTGGTCCAAAAAATAAAACATATCACTAAATAAATCCCCATAAATCATGGATATAAATAATCGAACCCTAAAATAACTAACTGCTGGGATATGGAGTACCAACTTGCATCCATCCAATATCCTAAGAAAGAATCCAACATTGAGTATTGATCCGTCCTTACACACTTACATTCTAAATTCCATGGTATTCCTAATGATACCCCTCACAGTCATCTTAAATTGTTTAATATAGTGTTCTCTACAATAAACCCACAAAATGTGTATTAGGACATCATTATGTTTAGGGCCTTCCCTTTCTACCGTGACAATGTTGTCCAAGACAATATATACAATCTTTTTACAAGAACTAAACGATGAAGTGAACATAAATGACTTTTTAATTAGAAATTTCTCCCTATCTCATTTATTAAAAAATAAATTTTTGGAAATAGGAAATCACAATGAGATACCCTTCATGAGTTTTGGGAAACATTCAAGTGAAATTGGTCAAGATACACCACCACTAAATAAGTGAACAATTGAAAATTCAATAATTCATGGAGAAACATGTACTTATAAATTGTTGAATGATAAATGATGTATCTAGTTTTTACCTATTTGATAAAAATCCATCAATAGCTTGTGGCATAATAGCCAAAATCGCTATAAATCCATAAAAATTTGGTGGGATTAAGATCCAATTTTATGAAAACTACCATCCAACCCCATTATTAATCCAGTGAACATGTAATTTATTTGAAATTATCATTCCTATTTGTAAATAAGGTCTTCCGACTTATTTTTTGACAAAATGTTAGTCCATAAATTAAATAATATATTTCCCTACCCATTACATATTCATGTAAAGAAAAACTGGTCAAAAGTGTAAACAAATTATCATCATGGATTCCCATTAACAATCCATTCCTCTTCATTTCCCCCAAATATACTCCAAATATAACATAATTTTTGATAATTAGATTTATAAATAAATAAATGATACATTTAAAAATGTTCACATTAACATTCCATTATTGGATATTGTTAAAAACATTCCTCATTATTTATAAAAAGATATTCACCCATATTGGGTGACTGAAGGGTAGTGGAAGTGTAAACCTTTAAATAAATGTCTCAAATACTATCCAAATATAAATTATAAAAAAATTCATGAATGTGAGAACATTTAATATACCTTTTTCCATATGGGATACAATCTATTCTGATTCAATGATCTATTTGGGTGCTTCCATTAATGTAATGCCTCACTCCATTAATACTTCACTAGCGATTTAAGAGATTCAACCTATGGGAATTATCATACATCATTATAACTAGATAACAACACACCGATTGGTTGTGTTCAATGATGTCCTGATAAATTTGATGAATCTAATAATCCCAATAGACTTATGCATTATTAATATTTATGATACCTGAACCCAAGGACATACCCCTCTCATTCTGGGGTGTTCATACCTTAAAATAATAAAGACGGTAATCAATGTTCACAATGATATGTTATCCATGGTGTACGGTGGGGAAATGGATGTTTTATCCTCCTCAAGTCAATGAAACCCCCATATGAAAACCATTCCTGTGACGGCCCGACCCCAGCTACCCAGAGTCGGTGCATTACTTCGTAACATTGGCATGATCACAAGAAGATCAAATCTCGAAAGACCGATTGGTTTAGTAGCCTTGGAAACACTAGATATAATCATAAAGTTTTACATTACATTTCAAAGTGAAAAACTACTACAACAACAAAGTCTTCATATCCACACTATTAACCCCTCATAATATCCCTGCAAGTCATTCATAATTTACTTCTTCACTACCTGGGAAAAATAAAACATAGAAAAGGGGTGAGCTCAAATGCCCAGTAAGGATAACAATATAGCGGAACATTCCAAATAAGCATAAACATTTAAGGCAATGAATTACTAAAACAAAAGCCTTTTAAAATTGAACTTCAACATAGTAAGGCAAAAGTAAAATGAAATAATGCCATTTACTTGTTCACATGGATATTCTACTAATCGAATAATCACATGCAAAAATCAATAACCACTTTCATAATGTTGGAATGCATAATGCCAGACTATCATAACCACATAGCCAAGGCCTCGTGCCAAGACTACAAATAATATTTTGTCAAGGCCTTGTGCCAAGACACTAGTTTGTCTCATGAGACCTACCGATGCATCGAGGAGCTATAGCGGGCTCCACCCGTCACTTATTAATTCCAATGCATTCCCATATGAAAAGGTTTAAACATAACATAAACATTCGTATTAAAACTAGCATACGAAATGTCAATAATTTCACCATAAACTATGAATGGTATAAAAATAGCACATCCACAGTCAAACATATCACAAAACCTTCAATAAAATATAGAAGTTTTGTATCATAATAAATCAACTTCAAATAATCTTAAAATCCATCAAAGGTTGTTGACATAGATGAAATCAAAATTCTTTTTAAAGAAGTATCTCCTTTTATTTTGAAATCATTTAAGATCCATATAAAATAAAACATTTTCTTTGAAAATATTCTTATAAGCTTGTAAGGAAAGCTTTGAAGATTTTATAACGGCGTAAAATAACCGCACCCGCCGTATAAGTTAAAAAAACATTCTTACCTCAATTCTGTCGAAAAGGTTAAAAAGGACCTTGTTTTGAAAACGACGGAAAGATTCCTTTATAAACCTCTTATAAAAAGTCAAAAAAAGGTATAAATGACTTTAACCCATATTCTTGTAAATAGTAAAAATGTTTTGAAATACATTTTTAAGAAACATGGATGTGGATGATAAAGAGATCCCAGTAGATTATTACGTATAAACAACCTCGGATAATAAAGAGATTGTGAAATAACCCTTACCTTGTACTTTAACTTGGTTGGGGTAGGTTAACCTCCTGTATAATGGTGAAATAATTGTTATTAAATTATACAAGAATCATATATATTAATATGATATCATATATGATCTTTTAACATTGATTTATTAATAATATCTTAGAATTATCATCGTTTCGGGTGTTAACTTACTCATTTTCTTTTATATGTTTTGTTACATAAGCCATGTTTGTTGTATCTTATTCATATCCAGAATGATATCAAGTCCTTAAACATAATTTTTAAATCATAAAATGATAATTATACTTGAATGGATACGATGGAGAATGAATCTCATCGCGTTCGTGGAGACGGTAGTCCGTACGTACGCACGAGCGACAATATCATTCTTTTGATATTAAAATAATATATAAATGAATGGTATATCATATATACAGAATCATTAACATGTTATATTTATTATTTACATGAGTTACACATCATTATTATACTCATCCAAATAATATTATATTGAATAACAATTACACCACGACGTGGAGACGGTAAGCCGTACGTACGCACGTATGGTGACATGTTATTCAAAGGGTGGATAGAATACTGAATATGGTTGTACCATACTTATAATAACATCACAGTATATGTGAGATACTGGAGTTATTATTTTAGAATGGTAAGAACAAAGGAAGAAGAAGTGGAAGAAGAAATGAACTTAGAAAAGGGTGGTGAAATCATTACCTCTTCTTCGGGTTCTTCCTTTTGATTTGATCAAAAGGGCTCCTTAGGTTGGCTTTCTGATCAAACTAAGTCCTCTAGGTTGTAGTGAGGGATGTTGGGAGAGTATTTGGGCAGAGTTTGGCCGAACCAAAAGGCTTTGAAGGTGTGAAGAAATGAGAAGGAGGAGTGCCCTTTTATAAGAGGGGTGAGGGGCACCTTTGGAAAAGCTAGAAATATTAATTTATAATAAATTCATATTCGGTTTCTAATGGCTCCAAAGTTGACTATTCAAAGGTTAAGGTGGGGATAGGTCGAAAACCACTCAACCAATAGAATTTAGACAGGTTTGGGTACTTATATTAACCTTATCTTTAAGTATTAACTCTAAGTTAATTAGTTTCACTTTTACAATGTCTCTTTGTATTTTTATATAATATGGTTAATAAACTTACTATATACATCCAAGAGACCCCCAAGTGGTCCATTAATGCTTAAACTATCATAATATAAGTTTCTTGGACGAACCTTAGATTTTTAGGAATTTAATATCAATTAATAATATAATATTTGTTTTAAGAACTCTTTTATGTCAATTTTGACACTATTCAATAGTTGATTTTTGTGAAACTCATAACAGATTGATTACTTCGAAAAAAGTCAATTAAATCAATCCTAATATATCATATTATCCTAGAAAATTAGTTTAATTCATTAAAAGTTTCATATTATATTTATTTGGGTATTTATAATATCAATTATGTTAATTTTTTACTATTTTAGTAATTACTGCATCATCATTGTGTCATAAATAAAATAAATTATTTAATGTCTAAAAATTATAAATAAAACATCATTATGTAGGAAATCTTTTTATCTTTCTAATGAATATTTATAATCGAAAATCCAACATGTATAACCCTATGTAAAAATTGTTCTTATAAAAGATGTAAGCTTATGCCATTTTTATTTTTATTTTAACTTTATTAATATAATGTGTCCCTACCACATACAAGTGGCTCCAAGGGGTCCCCAAATTGACCCAAGGATGCCCATGGTCGGGTATGTGTCCACCAATAAGGTTAGGACACGTTTTAGGGTAATTTTGTATTATTATAATATTATTTTTTAACCCTTATTTACCGGATTTACCCTTTAACCATGGTAAATAAAATATTTACCGCAGTAATTATTCAAAATGTCTAAAAATAAAATTTACCTATTTACACAATTTGAACATCCTGATTCCAAATATGGAATCCATTTTTCTAAATTCAAAACACAGAAGTGGCAGAAATTAATTTAAAATTAATTCCCGCTGTCAAAACAAAAAGCGTGTTTTTAAGAGATAATAACTATCAAAAGATTGACACTTGTTTATGTTCGGTTTAATTGTAAAATTTTGTCTAATGACCAACATTATATTAAATTGTAAAAATATATTCTAAATATACTTTAAAACAACTCAAATTCATAATTTATCACTATTAATTATTTTGATTAAAAAAGTTGTTTTTAATTAAAATTTAGTAATTTTCACTATTCATCAAAATATGAAAGTTATCCGAAATGTACCAAAATTTCACCTTAGGCTAAATTCGATATTCCGAAACCAAAAATGAAGTCCATTTTAAAATATAAAATATATATAATTTCAAAAAGTAGGTATTACTATTCATAACGGCTAGTTTGATTGGTTGTGGTGTGTGTTAAAACTCAAGGTTGCGTACAACACACGCTACTGTATTATTCAAAGAAAGTGTACCGTGGAGGCTTGGGATGTTTCATTTTAAATTTTTGATGTCCCCATTTAGTCAAAAAGTTTAAAATATTGTATTTAAAAAGGGTTCACTATTAAAGTTGATAAAAGTGCAATACTGAAAATGAATTTGTTCTTGCATTATATCTAAGAAACTCATAATATGGATTCTAAAATTATAAGGATTATATAAACATTAAAATTTATCTAATACTATTCATAACCTCTTTTGAACGGCTTGTTTGGTAAGTCATGGTGTGCTTGAACATGGTGTTGCATGTAGTGAAAGTTATTGAATTATTTTGAAGAAATAACACACTATGAAATCTTGGGGTGTTACATTCTCCCCTCCTTCAATAAATTGCGTCCTCGCAATTTGAAATTTTTCTTCGAAAATAAAAGGTTGAAAATAGATAATATATTTGTGGGAAACCCCACATCGGAAATTGGGTTACTAAAATTTAGTCTTAATATGAGGAAAAGAGAAATGAAAGGGTCACCACCAAATTATGATCTCGATTAGGAGAACATTGGTGGCAATTTGAGACATATAATTGGAGGGAAAACGTAAATATTTATAGGGAGTGATTGAGGTCATCAATCACAAACAAGTATAAAATTGAGTTCCTTAAATTCATCAATCTATGATGAATTGAAATACCATCGGTTCAACAAAATATAGGGTATTGGGATAACACATTTTGGACGTTTCAAAATATCTTAGTTGAAATCCCACATCGAAAAATGAATTAATGAGGCCTCTATTTAAAACAAAGAGTGGAAAGTATGAAGATTACCGAAAATAACACATACTAGGGTTCCATGTAAGAAAATATGGATATGGAAGAAAAATCTAGCCATCAATTATCTGATGGAGAGTGGTAGAGAACATGGCTATGAAAAGGCCAACAATCCCAAAGCCATAAATTTGTGATGATTTAAGGTACCATATAGGACAACATTTTTGTTCTAAGTTTCTATTATTAATGTTGAGGAATTTATTTATGATATTGGATAAGATAATAAGGAGATATACTTAGTTTATAATTAGAGTTTTATCCATTAATAAATTTCTACCAAAACTCACCATTCACTCGTAAAAAAAATTCTATTTATACTATTCATAGAGGGTTCCAAAATAAACGAATTTATAATTCATCTACCAGATCTTTTAAAAAAACTACTTTATTTAATCCAGGACATCTCGTGGGCCAGTGGTAGGTGATACACCCTTGTCGCCCTTCGGTTGCGGGTTCAAGTCTCGCAGCCTTGCCGGACGCGACGGGTTGCCGCCCGACCTCCGGGTTGTCCTTTTATGGAAATCCAAAATAATCCAAACTAGAACTATCCAAAATACTTCTGTCCAAACTCACAGTCTAACATTTATAAGGAAGGTAAACATAATATAGATCCTTTTTGCCCCGTAATAGCATATGAATACCTTCATCATGTATTACCATATTCCTTATTGATTACATTCATGCTCCCTTATTCCATATAGAATGCTGGATATACTTCATCAATCCAAAAATGTTTTAAACCCCAACAATGATGGAATATACAAATCATTAATCAGTTCCAAGGTAGTCAAGAATATCCAATATATTTTTCCAAAATAATCATTTATTATTCGAAAATCACTACCTCGGTATCAGAACTATATTATGGTTTATCATTCTCTCAACCATATATTTTCCAAAAATTTATCCTGCTATTGAGTCACTTTTCATTGTTCCACACAATCTCAAGTCCTTAATGAAATAGTACTGCAGTACAATCCTTATATACTCCATAATTATTATAATAAGTACATTGTTGATACAACACTCAATTGACATAATCAACATAAGAACTCTAATCATTCCTCTTCATCTGTGGTAGTATCATAACTTGATTATTATCCAATAACATCATTTGCGGCATAGTCTGATGACTGGGACATAGGTTCGCGTAGTGTCCAAACTCCTTGCAAACGAAGCATTGTACATTTGAAACCATTTTCTTACCCTTGCAGTCACGTACTTTGTGGCCTTTTCCTCCACACTTATAACAAACTCCCATTCCTTTCAGGCAAGTTCCAGGGTGTTTCTTTCCACAGTTACCACATATGGGAAAATTCTTCTTTTCCCTCTTCCCTTTATCCATCTTTCTCTCTTCCATCCATTTCTTCTCTTGCTTCCCTTCAAAGCCATAGGACTCAGTAAACTCTTTACATATCTTATCAACACATGATATTATTTTTTCATATGATGATAATACATGGGAGACTATTTCTCTTATCAATTCTAGCTTAAGACCATGAAAGATATGATCCTTCCTTCTCTTTGGATCATGTGCATTTCTGGAGTTCTCATTCCTTCTACTGGGCGCCATTTCTAAACAATGGCATAAACTAGATCAGTTTATGAATCAAAATACATAATCCAATACTTATAAAACACCTAACATAAATTGAACTATTTATGGATATAATCCATAATCATAAGAATGTTTTCTTTGAGGAAGTATATACTCATAATCCTTCATAATGATTTGTAATGAAAGTGAGAGTTATCCTAAGCATATCCCCCGGGAGTGTCGTAACCAAGAGTGCAGCAAGGCTCGTTGTCGTGCACCAGTTCCCGTTCGAGTCTAGCTCAAAGCGGTGTTTTCGGGTTTTACCCCTAGGTACATCTGTGCCAGAGCCGCCTCTACCTGCTCGTATCCAGACAGGGATGTATTGCTCGGAAAACTCACAAAATCTCTACAATACCAAAATTCTAGGAAGTTCTTCTATACTAATCCTCAAAGTTCATCTTAGGTCTACGTGCTCTAATCAGAGTTTATCTAAATCTAGATTCCAAGGTTTGTACTAAACTTCCTCTGATAGCAACTGTAATGCCCCGACCCTAGTTGGGTAGAGTCGGTGCATTACTTCATAACATTGGCATGATCACAAGAAGATCAAATCTCGAAAGACCGATTGGTTTAGTAGCCTTGGAAACACTAGATATAATCATAAAGTTTTACATTACATTTCAAAGTGAAAAACTACTACAACAACAAAGTCTTCATATCCACACTATTAACCCCTCATAATATCCCTGCAAGTCATTCATAATTTACTTCTTCACTACCTGGGAAAAATAAAACATAGAAAAGGGGTGAGCTCAAATGCCCAGTAAGGATAACAATATAGCGGAACATTCCAAATAAGCATAAACATTTAAGGCAATGAATTACTAAAACAAAAGCCTTTTAAAATTGAACTTCAACATAGTAAGGCAAAAGTAAAATGAAATAATGCCATTTACTTGTTCACATGGATATTCTACTAATCGAATAATCACATGCAAAAATCAATAACCACTTTCATAATGTTGGAATGCATAATGCCAGACTATCATAACCACATAGCCAAGGCCTCGTGCCAAGACTACAAATAAGATTTTGTCAAGGCCTTGTGCCAAGACACTAGTTTGTCTCATGAGACCTACTGATGCATCGAGGAGCTATAGCGGGCTCCACCCGTCACTTATTAAGTCCAATGCATTCCCATATGAAAAGGTTTAAACATAACATAAACATTCTTATTAAAACTAGCATACGAAATGTCAATAATTTCACCATAAACTATGAATGGTATAAAAATAGCACATCCACAGTCAAACATATCACAAAACCTTCAATACAATATAGAAGTTTTGTATCATAATAAATCAACTTCAAATAATCTTAAAATCCATCAAAGGATGTTGACATAGATGAAATCAAAATTCTTTTTAAAGAAGTATCTCCTTTTATTTTGAAATCATTTAAGATCCATATAAAATAAAACATTTTCTTTGAAAATATTCTTATAAGCTTGTAAGGAAAGCTTTGAAGATTTTATAACGGCGTAAAATAACCGCACCCGCCGTATAAGTTAAAAAAAACATTCTTACCTCAATTCTGTCGAAAAGGCTAAAAAGGACCTTGTTTTGAAAACGACAGAAAGATTCCTTTATAAACCTCTTATAAAAAGTCAAAAAAAGGTATAAATGACTTTAACCCATATTCTTGTAAATAGTAAAAATGTTTTGAAATACATTTTTAAGAAACATGGATGTGGATGATAAAGAGATCCCAGTAGATTATTACGTATAAACAACCTCGGATAATAAAGAGATTGTGAAATAACCCTTACCTTGTACTTTTACTTGGTTGGGGTAGGTTAACCTCCTGTATAATGGTGAATTAATTGTTATTAAATTATACAAGAATCATATATATTAATATGATATCATATATGATCTTTTAACATTGATTTATTAATAATATCTTAGAATTATCATCGTTTCGGGTGTTAACTTACTCATTTTCTTTTATATGTTTTGTTACATAAGCCATGTTTGTTGTATCTTATTCATATCCAGAATGATATCAAGTACTTAAACATCATTTTTAAATCATAAAATGATAATTATACTTGAATGGATACGATGGAGAATGAATCTCATCGCGTTCGTGGAGACGGTAGTCCGTACGTACGCACGAGCGACAATATCATTATTTTGATATTAAAATAATATATAAATGAATGGTATATCATATATACAGAATCATTAACATGTTATATTTATTATTTACATGAGTTACACATCATTATTATACCCATCCAAATAATATTATATTGAATAACAATTACACCACGATGTGGAGACGGTAAGCCGTACGTACGCACGTATGGTGACATGTTATTCAAAGGGTGGATAGAATACTGAATATGGTTGTACCATACTTATAATAACATCACATTATATGTGAGATACTGGAGTTATTATTTTAGAATGGTAAGAACAAAGGAAGAAGAAGTGGAAGAAGAAATGAACTTAGAAAAGGGTGGTGAAATCATTACCTCTTCTTCGGGTTCTTCCTTTTGATTTGATCAAAAGGGCTCCTTAGGTTGGCTTTCTGATCAAACTAAGGCCTCTAGGTTGTAGTGAGGGATGTTGGGAGAGTATTTGGGCAGAGTTTGGCCGAACCAAAAGGCTTTGAAGGTGTGAAGAAATGAGAAGGAGGAGTGCCCTTTTATAAGAGGGGTGAGGGGCACCTTTGGAAAAGCTAGAAATATTAATTTATAATAAATTCATATTCGGTTTCTAATGGCTCCAAAGTTGACTATTCAAAGGTTAAGGTGGGGATAGGTCGAAAACCACTCAACCAATAGAATTTAGACAGGTTTGGGTACTTATATTAACCTTATCTTTAAGTATTATCTCAAAGTTAATTAGTTTCACTTTTACAATGTCTCTTTGTATTTTTATATAATATGGTTAATAAACTTACTATATACATCCAAGAGACCCCCAAGTAGTCCATTAATGATTAAACTATCATAATATAAGTCTCTTGGCCGAACCTTAGATTTTTAGGAATTTAATATCAATTAATAATATAATATTTGTTTTAAGAACTCTTTTATGTCAATTTTGACACTATTCAATAGTTGATTTTTGTGAAACTCATAAAAGATTGATTACTTCGAACAAAGTCAATTAAATCAATCCTAATATATCATATTATCCTAGAAAATTAGTTTAATAAATTAAAAGTTTCATATTATATTTATTTGGGTATTTATAATATCAATTATGTTAATTTTTTACTATTTTAGTAATTACTGCATCATCATTGTGTCATAAATAAAATAAATTATTTAATGTCTAAAAATTATAAATAAAACATCATTATGTAGGAAATCTTATTATATTTCTAATGAATATTTATAATCGAAAATCCAACATGTATAACCCTATGTAAAAATTGTTCTTATAAAAGATGTAAGCTTATGCCATTTTTATTTTTATTTTAACTTTATTAATATAATGTGTCCCTACCACATACAAGTGGCTCCAAGGGGTCCCCAAATTGACCCAAGGATGCCCATGGTCGGGTATGTGTCCACCAATAAGGTTAGGACACGTTTTAGGGTAATTTTGTATTATTATAATATTATTTTGTAACCCTTATTTACCGGATTTACCCTTTAACCATGGTAAATAAAATATTTACCGCAGTAATTATTCAAAATGTCTAAAAATAAAAGTTACCTATTTACACAATTTGAACATCCTGATTCCAAATATGGAATCCATTTTTCTAAATTCAAAACACAGAAGTGGCAGAAATTAATTTAAAATTAATTCCCGCTGTCAAAACAAAAAGCGTGTTTTTAAGAGATAATAACTATCAAAAGATTGACACTTGTTTATGTTCGGTTTAATTGTAAAATTTTGTCTAATTACCAACATTATATTAAATTGTAAAAATATATTCTAAATATACTTTAAAACCACTCAAATTCATAATTTATCACTATTAATTATTTTGATTAAAAAAGTTGTTTTTAATTAAAATTTAGTAATTTTCACTATTCATCAAAATATGAAAGTTATCCGAAATGTACCAAAATTTCACCTTAGGCTAAATTCGATATTCCGAAACCAAAAATGAAGTCCATTTTAAAATATAAAATATATATAATTTCAAAAAGTAGGTATTACTATTCATAACGGCTAGTTTGATTGGTTGTGGTGTGTGTTAAAACTCAAGGTTGCGTACAACACACGCTACTGTATTATTCAAAGAAAGTGTACCGTGGAAGCTTGGGATGTTTCATTTTAAATTTTTGATGTCCCCATTTAGTCAAAAAGTTTAAAATATTGTATTTAAAAAGGGTTCACTATTAAAGTTGATAAAAGTGCAATACTGAAAATGAATTTGTTCTTGCATTATATCAAAGAAACTCATAATATGGATTCTAAAATTATAAGGATTATATAAACATTAAAATTTATCTAATACTATTCATAACCTCTTTTGAACGGCTTGTTTGGTAAGTCATGGTGTGCTTGAACATGGTGTTGCATGTAGTGAAAGTTATTGAATTATTTTGAAGAAATAACACACTATGAAATCTTGGGGTGTTACAATTCCACCACTCTTATGTATTTAATAGAGGTTCTCTCAAATGATGCAGACACACACAATTATGTCCTCCACCCATACTCTAATTAATTTTCCTAATATTCACCCTCACATGATTTCAATTTTGATTCATGTGTTTTAGTGTCTTTTGGGTTCATGAATTTGAAATTTTTTTGTTTAATTGATGAGTGTGTTCATACTGCAGTACACATAATTGTTGGCGATTATGAAAATCTCCTTTTATTTTATTCTCTTTTCATAGGGAATAAAAATTAATAGAAGGATAATTCCATGAACCTCTCTCCCAATAAATCACATTATTCAATCCAAAAGAAACATCATTGGAACTAAAACAACTTCCATCTAATTTATAATATGTCTATATTGAGGGAATTGACAAATTATCCATCATTATTTCGAATAAACTCTATACATTAGGAATAAAAACTACTCATCTTTTTGAGAGAGTGTAAAATAGAAATTTGGTGGAAATTGGAATATATTCTTGGGATTATCCCATATATTTTTATAATCCATATACATTTATATGGTGAGAATAAAACCATAATGCAATCTCAATGTTGTAGAATCCCACTCCTCTTTAAGTGGTAAAATTAAAAGTTTGAAAATTAATTTTTGTTTAGATCATTTATCTTATATCTGATAGTAAATGGGTAATTTAAGTCCAAATCGTGCCTAAAAATTGGAATAATTGTTTTAAAAAAATAAATGAATTGACTTGTTCAAACAAGTGTGAAAAATAGTTAAAGAACCTATATTGAAAAAAGTTGACTAAATCATTCCATTCAAATGGACAACATTTTTATACCATTCACAAAGAAAAAAATAGAAAAATATTTCGGGTAAGTCTGATTATTTTTTCTTTGATGGCTATGTGGGTTATTTTTAAAACAATATGTCCCTTGAGGAATAAGAAAAGGCTACATTTACATATCCATTTGAATCATTTTCATACAGAATGATACATTTGGTCTCTGTAATGCTCTTGCTATATTTCAGTTTTTTATATTTTTTACATTTATAGAATACCTTGAGAATTTATTGGACGATTTAATGCGTGATTTAATAGTTTATGACACATCTTGTGTGACTATTTATCACACCTAGGTTCTATCGTTAGTTTTTCTAGAAAAAAATATATTATTAAATAATGAAAAATTACATTTCATGGGTTTATAAGGGATAGTTCTTCAGACTATAATATAAAATTAAGTAATTCAATTGCATAAATCAAAAATAGTATTAACAAAAACCCTACAATATCTAAAATGTGTTCGTGGGGTTCCATCCTTCTTGGTTCATATAGGAATTTATCACTAATTAATTAATAACTTTTGTAAGATCCCACTTCTAGGACTATATTG